>CAJNOQ010001696.1:3201-29276 GCA_905250885.1 Didymodactylos carnosus | reverse complement strand
TCTCAACTTCGTGGTTTATCATATGTATTAGATGTAAGGTAGTGAACACTTCTAAAATAGCCTGTTCGATGCGCTTTTATTCGTAGATTACAAATATAATATTAGTATTGCTAGAAAACGTTCAAGTGTTGAGAAAATGTAACTTTTTCGTTAAAGCTACTTAAAAGTCTATTCTAATTTTGACAATAAAAAATGCATCACTACTCACGAACAACTTTGTTTGTTACGCTAGTTTCAGGTTTTATAGCGGACAATATGAGAATGTTTTTGTGCAAGTGGGGCCTGGTTTGAAAGTCGACGTTTCGATACGTCACATATCATTTTCAAGACAAAGTACAAATACTAAAGATGGTCTACAAGTTTGGAAATAAAGAACGAAGAATTTGTCTTTCTAGTACTAGTATTAGATGTGCAACAGAAAGAAATAAAAGTTAAATAGTGTGAAAATAAATTTATTTCCACACTGCAAATCAGAATCTTCAATAACAACCTTCAATCACAGCTTGTTTACGAACTATCATGCGCAGACTCTGACGAAAGTTATATATGCAAAAGTATTCAGCAAGCTGCAAGACGTCTTGAAGAACATTGTGCTCCACAGTCACTAAAGTAGTCTTCGATCTAGAAAACAAATTCTTCAACAAATACAATAGATCAAGTAGAGCTAAGACGCTCTGAAAGAACTACCGATTTACTATCCTAAAGAATCAGAAATCGAAGATGAAAATCCAGTCAAGATTTATAGGAGATCTTAAGATAAATTTCAAAAAGTCCTAAGGTTTTCCAGAAGGGTTTCTGGAAAACCCAATAGCAAAAATATGCTTTTTCTGATTTTGCGATCGTATAATCACGTTTAGCGGAGGAAATTAACCATATCCTAAAATTTTGAACTCGTTCTTATGTTTATTGAGTTCATTAGTGAATTTTTGAATATTAGGTGAAAACAGCTTAAAAACGCAAATTTTCGTACAACTCGCTTTTCGGTAGATTTTAGAACTTTTTCTAAAAATAAATATTGCGACGAGGCACAGTATGATCGATAACCTATAGTCCATCCGTATTCAAGGCTACCAATAGTCACCGAGTGCCAGTCCTGGAACTCCAAAACCATGGTTTTTGGAAAACCTCCAGCACAGTGCAGAATCACTGGCGCTATGGTCAATGGTAGAGTACACTGAGAGGAATAATTGGCGAAAGGTTGAGCTTGATTGGACTTCAGCTGTTTGTAGCGTTTACAAATTGCGGAATGGTGAATCCCGAAACATTTTCAGCACAGAAAATTTAAAAAGGCTTTTTGAAAAACTCAGCATTATATATGACTCGATGCAGCTCGACGAGCTGATTCTGAATATCACGTTGGTTTTGTGCTAAAATGTTATATTTATCGCAAAAAGAGGCATTTTGTGTCATCAACCATGGTTTGTTAGAAAATCTCCGACGCAATCCAGAATCACTGGTGCTAATTGGCGCTATGGCCAATGGTAGAACACACATAGAGGAATATTTGGCGAACGATTGAGCTCGATTGGACTTTAGGTGTTTGTAGCGTTTACAAAATACAGAATGATGCATTTCTGATACTTAATTTTAGCCTACCAGGTTATTTTTTCCGTAGCAATTTGAGTTCAATCGAAATGATCTTTTCATTAAAATGGAGCTCATAGATGAATAATTCTTTTCAGATAGTTTTTCAAATTAAACTATTCCAGTAAGTTGGTCAAAAAATTAACTTTATCTGAGGATAGCGATTTTTGAACAAATTTCTTAGTATGTGTTTTTCCAACTTTCAACTTAATTTCTGAAAATGCTATTTCAGAGCAAGATAGATCAAAGACAGAAGTAATTATTCCAATGTTTCAAGTTTGAAAAATAATACTTTCGTTTTATGTCCGCCTGGTTACCCCCTGTGATATATACGTGCACGAAAAATCTTTCTCATTTTCTCGCCGTATTAATCGATCATTTTTTTGCACGAAACCAACTAGCGTGTCTCTACTGTGATAGCTGGTAACGGACTCGATGACAGATTTATTTCGAAAACTTTTTTTTTATATAAAGGTTTATCGAAAAAAGGTTTCAAAGAATCCGTTTTTTTGCCGAGTCCCGACAACATTATTAACGAACGATTTTGAAAGTTGTGCTTACCTTATTTTCTTTGATATTTTTCTAGAACAAACTGCCAGCTAGAATATTATATGCAGAAAATGAATAAGAATGATAACATCATGTATCATATACAACATATTTGTACCAGAATTCGTTGTTGTTGTCCTTGTGATTATAATGCTCGTGATTGTTGTTGTAGTTGCAGTTGTTGTTGTTGTCATATTAAATAACGACCATGGATAGTATTCATTTGATAGTTGTTTAATTTTATCCATTTGTTGCTTGCTGTTACATAAATTTTGACTGTTACATTTATACCAAAAACGGTTCCAGTCATGTGGTGTTGGCGGACCACGTTGTATAATTAGATTTTCGAAAAATGATCGTGGAGACGTATAATCACATCGTCTATCTTCCCTAATACCATCATACACAAGGAGTAATGGTGCATAGCACAGGTTATCAGTTCCACTACAGTTAACTTTATGATTTTGATAGTTAGAACATTGTTTAATAGAACTACTCGTGTTGCTAGCATGAACAAATAGTTCTGTTTGTATTTCATTTAGTATTGATTCTTTATTGATGAGTGTCAGTAAAGATAAAATTGTCGTGCACAATTATCTGACGTAATACAATTATAAACTATCTGGACATCTTTTGATGGTAATGTGACCATAAGCTGTATGTAATAATTACTATCAGTACTTAGTGATGATTGTTCATTGAAAAGAGACAAACTGAGTACAGTGATTTGTTTTGTTTCATAATTCATGTGAATACGAACTTGACATTTGCTAGCATTATAAGTCTGTTCATACTCGACTGGTAATGGACTTAAAGCATGGGTAAATGATGTATTAATCATGTGACAAGCTGAACATTGAAGAGAATTAACCATTCCGATTTTTATTTGTATAAGTAAGAAAAGGAAAAGAATCTTAATCAACGTTGTTGATACTAGAGAGTTGTTTCGTTTGAAAAACGTTTTGAAATGTGAGCTTTGATTTTTATAACAGCGGCAGACAAATAGATAACGTATGACACATTATTCTGAAGCAGCTGCTATTGTTAAAATGCGACGTAATGTTTGACTTTTGGTGAAGTATGATTTTATTCTTTTCTGTTCTGCAAAAATGAACCCAACAACGTCCACACTGATTATTTCACTTTACTCTCTCAAAAACAGCAACACTTTTTTAAGTATCGAGAAATATTTTAGTTTCAGGGACGTTTCCGTAAAGTGGCAGAATTGCTGAGTTCAACCACTTATTTCCCACGAAAGTGTGAACTTTTTTGAATAAACTAAAAAATGGGATAGCTTGGAGTGTCAGTGTTGAGAACTTATTCTAGTTCTGGCTGATAGCAAAGATTATAAAGTTTTTGAAGGAGTTTGAAACTTAGATGATCGATCAGATCATTCGGTATCAGAACACATCCAGAGAAATTGCAGTATATAATTCTAAACTGGAACTACCGATAAACACGAAATCAACTTGTTTGTTCTAAGAATATTTTACATAATGGCGATATCACAATAGTGTGAAATAATGAAATCTATCATAACGAGTTAAGAATCTCGAGATCTGGATAGTTTTATCTATTTGACATGATAATAGAACGAAAAAATTGAAAAATATTTTTTTGTTACAAAGGATACCGCCGGTTTTCAGAAATCCCTTCAGTAAAAACGTATTTTTGTTATTGAGTTTGCAGAAACCCAATAAAGAATCACATTTGTTATTGATTCTGTTTGATCTTCTGACAGCAGATTGCACGATTAGCTCACCATGTTCTAAACCGCTTGTCCAGCTAACGGCCTCCATTTTTTGCTCTTTTTCAAAAAGTTATTGCAATAAAGCTACACACTAATCTAAAATGACAACTAGATAATTAAGTAGATTAAGCATTTCTCTACAAAATGAAAAGTGTCTCGGTTCTGAACGCTGATTCGTTATGAAAGTACAGCTGTTGTACAAACAGTCCCAAACATCTAAAAAGCGTATTCAAACAGAATTTTTATTATTGGGCTTTCCAGAAACCCAATAAATAATCACATATTCTCAAAGAGAATTCCACGGGCTACAAGATACGCTTAAAAGTGCAATTAAGCATACATTACAAGAATTGAGCAAGTTACACATAACACCGAGTGAAATACTTCAATGGGGTTCAAGTATTGAAAAAGTCGATTTGTATGCAACTTATCTTCGGAATAATTTTAACCTTTAACGAAAACACTGATGACTTTCTTTGTAACTGTACAACAGTAAACACATTTGGCAAATATTGAATATCGACTTTACTATTCTAAAACGATCTTGTTTAGTGAAGAAATTGAAACACACTTTCGCTTTAAAGATAGATGACCTAATCAAAAATATGGAAAAATATTGTGTTATATTTCATTAGTGTGTGATTATGGTTCCTTGTGTCTTGTTTGGCGGAATATTTGTGACGGTATCGAAAACTGTTTAGAGGGTTTAGATGAGGACAATTGTGATAAACTAGAATTCAGTGAATGTCGACGTTCGAACGGAATGTATATTCCAGATGAATATTTTCTTGTTGTTGACAAAAATTGTAAGAATTGGACAGATGAAAAATTCGCTTCTGCTGATGGCGATACTTATATGCATATATCCTGGTTTAACTGTGATGAACGCATTTTGTTTAAGCAGATGTTGGTCTTGTGGAGACGGTCAATGTTTAAAACTACATGAACTTACGAAATTTAATAATTTCAGAGACAATGATCAATGTATCATAGCCTTAGAAATGTTAACTACTTCTGTGAATCGAGTGCATTTTCACCAAAAATGTGCACAAGAGTCAATTATTGGTTGAGCAGTTTGCTCACATTACAACGTCTTGAATTGGTAACTTATCCAACAAAAATATCATTGAAGAGTATATTCCCGACTCGTCGACAACATTTTGGGCGGAAAGATGAAAAACATCTGTGATCCGCCGACACTATAAAGTGTCGATGAATCAGGAACATTAATTAACGTGTCGACGAATCGGGACTGATTCCATTGAAGACACCGACAACAGCATTTCATTAAATAATCATCATGGTTATTTTATTATTTGTCATGCATATTCATGAATTATTATTTTATACAGTTATTGATGATCCAAACTACAAAATAGTGACCTTATGTGTAACAGATTACAAACAAAATGTATTGTCCAAATACAATCATGTGACGTTATTGATATACCGTTTTGTTCTATGTTAGATTCAATTGGCGTCAATATCAGTTCTGATTCTTAAAATAGCTCGTAGACGTATACTAAAAAGTTGAACTCAAAACGTATCGGAAAAATTGTTTATTACAGTGGCTAGAGCTAATAAATAATCATTCATTTCATAAAATCATTATTATTTTAAGTTCATTATCACAAACAATGTTAGCGTTTACATATGAGTGTACAGAATTAAGCAATTATGACACATTACAGTCTGTTAACAAGGCACGAGGGAGAATCAATACAAAAAAAGAAAGAAATATCAACATTTAGATAAACGTTTGTTAAAGCCACATACAGATATAATTGATCAAATCAATAATCTAGCTCATAATATTTCTCTTAAATAAACGTCATCATCATTTAGTTAGTTTATTCACAATAATTAATTATGTTCTTTCAAAACTTTAGATTAAAAAGAAACGCTCTGATTACAGAACAGCATCACTTTGATTTTCTGTCTCATTATGTGATACGCGTGCAAGCGTGCGTGCGTAACAACCTGGTGCGTAAGATTCCGGCGCGGGACATTCCTCGTGCGTAAGGTACCCGTACGCATGATTCCACGCGCATGTTTCCTCATGTGCATGAATCCGTATGCATCGTTCCGGAACGCGTCTATCGTATACCTGTACTTATTTATTGCCATCAACAAAATGAAAATCAAAGTGCTTACAAGGTCTCTTGCGTGCCTAGGTGGTGACGGGACAATTTAAATGAACTTTTCAGAACCACGCATTTGAAATTAACGTCGATAAAAAACGAAGCAATTGAAAAGACAGATGATAGTAAGTATAAATGAACAGAGCCAACAATATGCTATAAGAAATAAAAAACAAACTTATATAATTCTACAGCAAGAGACTGAAGAAAACATAATTTTACGAAAGAGCACACGTGAGAGCCATCATGAAAATAATGATAAAAAACATATGATTATGTTTCCTGTACGTCAACGGTTATGAATATGAACGAGATATTAGCGATGGATATAGACATGATATCGTAGAATATGTATATAAAATTTGAAAGAGTTTCATTAAGTATAGAGGAAGAACGGCTTGAGGCCATCAACTTCACTAAAATGGTACCAAATTAACCAGAAGCACTCATATAAAGACAAAATTCTTCTCCTTTCTTTTCATAATGTTTCATGTGTAAAGTACAATAATGTTGTATAATTTCCTTTGAACATGACTCTTTGAAGAATCGAAACGTCAGATCTTTTTAATCAAATAAATTTCAATTCAAGGGTGCTGTTAATTTTAACAATAGAATCGTGATTTACATTAATAATATCAGGTTGATTCATAATTAATTGCGGATTAAAGTTCAGATAAAACCGGCTACTTTTGTTCGTTGTTTTTGAGGTACCGTCCAGTAGTTCCAGAGATTCTTTTTAAGATCAATCGATAGAGAATTGAATTCTCTACAAAACCTGTAATTTTAATCGCTGACAGCGTTTTTCCCATTTGAGCACCATTCAATATTTCGAATGGTGCTGAGTTGTCGAACTGCGACGTGCTTTTGACGTCTTCTTCTTTGAGATTTTTATCCCATTGTCTGAGGATCAACAGTTAATTTTTGTAGGTAGAAAGATAGAGAATTTTGTGCTCTATCGATCTCACTGATATACAACTTCATACAATGTTTTCGCTACGTCAGCTGGAGTCAAAATTAGTTCTCAATCAGCTTTTCAATTTTTTCAAATTAAATTAATTGTTTTAATTAATGATTTGAACTGAGAAACTTTCTTTATATATCAAAAAATGCGGAATTTAATTTTGTGTAAGATGATAAGACTAAGACCCTGGATTCAAAACGTTTTACTGCTTTTCTAGCCAAAAAATAAAGTCTGTGAGAGAATAGGTTCAGAAGTTAGGCTGTTTTAGACTTATCAGGTTTTTGCATAGAGAAATTTTCCTAGAAAAGTGAGCTGCAAAAAAAATACGCGAGAACATGCAGAATTTTCTTGTGAATCTTTTGATGGTTTCAAAATTCTAATGAAATCTGTTTTTGGATCAAGGCAAATATTTTTCTGTTTTCAGTGTGTCGCAGTTTACAAAAATTAACTGTTGATCCTCAGACAATGGGATAAAAATCTCAAAGAAGAAGACGTCAAAAGCACGTCGCAGTTCGACAACTCAGCACCATTCGAAATATTGAATGATGCTCAAATGGGAAAAACGCTGTCAGCGATTAAAATTACAGGTTTTGTAGAGAATTCAATTCTCTATCGATTGATCTTAAAAAGAACCCTTGTAGCTACTGATACCTCAAAAACAACGAACAAAAGTAGCCGGTTTTATCTGAACTTTAATCCGCAATTAATTATGAATCAACCTGATATTTATATTAAACTTTTGTCTGAAATAGGAATTAAGCAAAAAATATAACAGACACCATAGATTTTTCTTTTCAGGTTTTGCATATAGACATATTTCTCTAATGCCACTTGAAAAGAATATTTTCAATTGAAATAATTCGTTTTTCCTGGACAACAACTATACGCGCGTCAAAGAAGCCCTACCATTTTGGAGTGTTTCCAAATGTTCTATTTCCAAACTTGTAGATCATCTTTAGTATTTGTATTTTGTCTTGAAAATGATACATGACGTATCGAAACATCGACAATAAACGTTAGAAAAAGAGGCATAAGCTATGTGTGAGAGAGTCAAAGCTGTCGTAGCAATAAGCGTTTTATGATTATTGATTTTCCACCTTTCTGAAAAATGCTTTTCACCGTTGAATAGAGCAGATCATTGTGCATCTGTAGATGTACTTACAGTATGATATAAATCTAAGAAGAAAGTAAACGGCTCAAAAAAGTAAAAAGAAACTCGATTTTTCGAAAACTCCATGGTCAATAAAAATGTTATATCTTCATCAGCTGACTTTCAAACCAGACCCCACTTGGACAAAAACATTCTCATATTGTCCGCTATAAAACCTGAAACTAGCGTAACAAACAAAGTTGTTCGTGAGTAGTTATGAATTTTTTATTGTCAAAATTAGAATAGACGTTTAAGTAACTTTAACGAAAAAGTTACATTTTTCAACTCTTGAACGTTTTCTAGCAATACTAATATTATATTTGTAATCTACGAATAAAAGCGCATCGAACAGGCTATTTTAGAAGTGTTCACTACCTTACATCTAATACATATGATAAACCACGAAGTTGAGATATCTTCTTGAAACTAAAGTGCATATTTGACGATAAATGCGCCGAGTAAAAAGACAGGCATGAGTCCTGTTTTGTCGAGTTTTTTCTTCGCTACAAAGCTTCATGTTTAGATATTTCTTATTCGAAGCAGAAAGCTGTTTCTTTCACCATAAGAAATTTCTACTTTCTAGGGGTTATATCTCGGCCTACAGAGAGGATCAAGAGGAGAATTGACAGGTGGTTCGCATTTTGTGGACAAAGTCCAGTTTTTTGAGTTTTCCCCGCACTTTGTCCGCTGTAATTTTGAAAACTCTTTAAACTTGCAAAGAAAAAAGTATACGCTAAAAACAAGAATTTGTATTTTGAGATATCGTACCCGATATCTGTGGTAAAATTTTGAACGCGTCCGCATGAAATTCTGATCGAGTCGTAATGTGCATGGATGAAAACCGAAGTTTGCCAGAAACTCCCTAGATGAATATGTTAGAAAATTCTGTGTAAAAATACATCGATTCTCTCTTCCGATATTCTATCCGATATGCATTGAACGATCGAACTATCCATTTTTCAATCAGGTGAAAAAGAGAGACGAGGGTACCCTTAACTTCAAGAATATACTTTTAGTCTTTCACCGCGTTATTTTGTCCGATGTGATGGGTATAAATAGCTGAGAGTGTATGTGCGTGTTTATATTTATGAACAATCGTTGATGAACAGGAAATTGATAAAATTGACTTTAGCCTCTTTTCTGAAGAGTAAGTAACACTTGGGAAAAAGTTGCTGAGTGAAATAGTGCTCTTCTTGATTACAGATAAGTAATTATCGGAAGTTTGATAGTTTTAACATCAATCGATAGAAAAATGTTAACTCTATCTTTCAATCGTAAGATCTTTTTTACTTTGAAGGATGTGAAGAATGTAAGTTATAAGGAAAATAAGACGATTTTTTAGAAAGTGAATGACTATCCCTCAACTGACTCTATTTTTTGACAGCTAGGATGATGACACCCATTTTAAAAGGACATTTAGTATCATATGTAGATAATTCGAACTCAGTTTTGAAGAAATTTTCTTTTTTGAATCAGAAAAACTGCATAATTCAAGAACCAAAAAGAAATTTTGATAAAAAGTATAAAAAAATCCAATTGTTTCTATAGTAAAAACAACAATTATCAAGTGCAGCATTTTTTAACCGATTGATTCTCAAACAAATGTGTTTTCTCTTAATTTTTATTCGAAAACGAAAAAAGTCGGTAAAAAGTACACGGAGAAAAACGCATTTTTTCATTTTTCCTGTCCACACGAACAATTTTGAGAAACAACGTGTTTGTTCGAGATTTTTAGTCGAAAAAATATTACATTGGATAAAATAAAGAAAGTCGTCGTTAGTATGGACACTTCTAAATCTTTCTACATTCATTAGGTCAAAGTGAGGGGATTTTTACGATTCTCAGAAACAATTTCTTAACTGAGAGACAATTTTTCCCAAAACCTTTTGTGTACGATCAATACTGGAACAAAAGTTCCAACTTTATTGACGTTATTTCATTTTAAATATATATTTCATAAATAATTAAATAGCGAAACCTGATCATTAGTGTAATAACCAATGACAACAAAAATACAAAGTAAAAATACAAATATATAATCTAAATTTGTAAAGTTAGAACGAGATAAAAATAAATAAAAAAACAAAAACGAATGATAATTAATGCGGATGATAATTATTCTAAAAACCATAGAAAAGCATTGTGAGGACGGTCAGAGAATCAATTAAAATAACTAATCGATGCAAATTTTATTTGTCTATTTTACCGTTTTCTTGAAGTATTTAAATGATAATAATTTTAATCAAAACATGATGATTTTGCCATTTTATTATTTCTTCAACAAGAGAACTATTTTTTTTTTGCCCAATATATCAACAATAAAACTAGTGAAAAAATATTTCTAAAACATTTTTAATGTTCATATATTTATTCATTTTTTCACATTATCAGTTTATATAGAAAAGAAAAACAGATAAACAAGAAAACAGAGAGGAAAAGAAAGCGGAAACATTATTTTTTCAAAAATAAATAAAATGCAGACATATTCACACACATAGATAAAAACTATACAGACAGGTATATAGAAATAGTAGAATCGCTTTTCTTAATTTATTTTTTATTTTATTTTTTGAAACAAGAATGAAAGAAAACAAGAAAAGCTATACAGAACAATTCTTCCACTAGTAAACAAATTCATATAGATATAGATATATATATAAATAGGCGCTAGCTTACGAAAAATAAACATACAAACAATGTGTGTGTGTGTGTGTGATGAATATGACTAACAGAAAGCCATAAGAGGAAGTGTGTGTACAAATATACGTAAAAAAAACATTTAAAACAATGACACATTGCGTCTCTTAATTACTTCTCACTGTATAGACTAAATACAATAAAAAAAAAAGAACTGTTCAACAAAGAGACTTGGATTAGTTATCGTTTTGATCCTATTTTGGTTATTCACTGTATTTGAAACAAATAAATAGATTATCAGTTAACTTATAATAAAAGAATAAGTTGTGGAAAAACAATTCCTCACTGTTTTACAAAGATTTTAAACCAAGCCATTAAACTGTTCAAAAGTGATATAATACAGATCTTATATTCTTCTCAGATAAAGCAACAAATAGAAAAATGGATGGTTACCAAGGATTCTGATAATGTTGTTGCTGTTGCTGTTGTTGTTGTTGTTGTTGTTGTAGCGATGTTTGGTGATGAGTATGAAATGTTGTTGGTGTCACGTGCATATCACTGTCACTATGTGAACTATCGTCACCGCATTCAGGATTTAGTAATAGACCACTAACGTGAGCAGCAGTATGTATTAAATTAATTGAATTTGCAGACGATGATGATTTCGTACCAATAGTATTTGAATTACGTATTTTTTGATGTACCTTTCCATGTCTTTTTCGTTCATCGGATCGAGCAAAACGTCTACCACATGTATCACAGGAAAACGGTTTTTCTAAGCGAAAAAATGATAGATCATTATCTATATTGCTTTCCTCTTATGAAAAGAGATAATTCTCTTTATAGTTGGTAATAATTTCGATGTCCTAGACGAAATTAGAAAGTGGGTTCCTCATTAAATAAAATAATATCTACTTACCACCCGTATGTGTTCGAATGTGTGTTGTTAAATGATCAGAACGACTAAACGCTCTTGCACATATTTTACATTGAAAGGGTTTATCACCCGTGTGTATCCGAATATGTCTCGTTAATTCATCCGATCGTGAAAATCGTCGTGGACAGGCATCAACCGGACATGGAAATGGTCGTTCGTGTAACGGTGTTTTTGATGGTCTATTTGCATATTTACGAGGTTTAACAAACAAAAATGGCTGTGTTTGTTGTTGTTGTTGTTGTTGACCGCTGGTAACAGTGGCTGTCGTAATAGATTTTGATGTATCGGATGGATAAATAGTAGAACTTGGTGGATATTCTTGAGGTTCTTCTTTGATATGCGAATGTTGTTGATAAGATGGCGCATTTGAATTTGTCCAATCTTGTTGCTGAGAAGATGCGGTGTTAACTGGTTGTTTAATTGAATATAAATTTCCATCTACTCTCATTGGTACAAAATTTGTTTGTTGAGGTATAGTAGATTTTGGCCTCACCATTGTATCGTGATAAGAAGGAGGTTGTGACTGTTGTTGATAATCAATGTAAGTGTGATGTTGATCATTATTATAAGGTGAATAGACGGCAGCTGCTCGACTATGATGATTCATTGTGAGAGTTGTTGATGCCGTTTGAGCTGTCGATGATGTAGGTATCGTTGGTGGTTGAGAAGTTAATGAAGACGAAGAATTATAAATATTAACGGATGAATGTGATGATATTGATGATGCTACTGTTGATGAAGAATTTGAATTTACAGAATCAATCTCACCATTTGTACGTTTATTATTATTTTTTTCTAAACAATAGGACGATGGTGATAATGATCGTTGATTTTTCGGTGAAGATAAATGTTGACGAATAAGAGTATCGTCTGATGATTTTAGTTCGTTAGAATAAGACGACGATGTATGACCGTTGAATGTCGTTGAATACGATGGCTGCGTAGTTGTGATTGACGATTGATCTTTTGGTTTATGAATATGTGATAATTTTAATGGTATATGACGCGCTGAAGATGATTGTTCATTAAATAATATTAAACTTTTTGGTAATTGCATATTCGATGAATCATGTGTTATTGTATCCGATTCTACATTGGACGATGTCGAACTGTTTGTTCCATCACCAATTTGTTTACTACTGACTGCTATAGACGAATCAATATCAATATTACCATTTGTTATTGTTGTTGAAGATTGAGCTTCTAATGATCCTAAACAATAAAACAATTTTGAAAAAAGTCAAACGGCTAATAATTCTCACTTTTCTTACATATCACGTCTTTCATTCATTAGAACATATATATAAAAGTCGTATATATATATATGATCTTATTTTGACAAAGTAAGAGAGTGAGTAGTTATATGTATAGATCGATTAGTAGTTTTTGATGACGGTCACTTTTCACTTTTTAACAATCACCACCAAATTTTGATGAGAATGACAAATTTTACTTTCATCATATTATGGATGGTGTATACGGTCTATGTATAAAAAAAATATATATATATATATATATATATATATATACAAACTAGTACGATTACTCTTCGTATATTTTCTTTTTTCGTCTTTTATGCATTTCACTACCATGTATATACATTTCATTTTATATATTATGAAGAGAAAAAGTAATATATTGAATAAAAAAAAAATTTTTTTTTTTGCTAAGTTTTTAATATATATATTATGTATGAATATATATGTACGTATGTAACATAAGATAAAAAGAAAACAATTCTTTCGATTCTGAGATTACAGAAGCTTTTATTGTTGCGTTTTATTGATAAATAGTCAAAAAATGATTATGATTTATCAGGTATATAGAGAACAAATTCAGGTAAACGATCAAGTAATAAAAAATTTACTGTTATTACTCTCACCATGTGATGATCCTTTTTTTAACACCTAATTTTTCAGCATAAAGATTACAGATTTCTTCTCAGAATTCTATAATATGAAAAATTACTAATAATACGATTGTTAATTTTTTACATTGTCATCAGGAAACATGGAAGAGTTATAATATTTTCTATAAAAATCTATTCATCATCTATTTTGAAAAAACAAAATAATTAAAATTTACACTCAACATCACTGGATATTTGGCTAATCATATCTTTCACGTTCTATCATTAAAATTGCTAATTTCTTAAAAATGATCATAAATTCATACTTAAAATGTCTAACTACATATTAATAAGTTTCAGTTTTAGACTCTGACATACTTCTTTTTTTCTTCTTAAAATGATTTTAAATACTATCGAAAATATTCAAAAATTCTTATAGTTCTAAACTCTTCCCATTAAAGACTTTAATCATATATGATTGCTTTACAATGATGTGATAGTTCTTTTATCAAAACAGAAAAGACAATTTCTTACTTTATCTTCACTAAATACTTTAGACATTGATGATGATTTAGACATAGAATCTTTTATGACCTTAACATTTTACCCATAGTATGTATATTACACAATCATTAAAAAAAGATGCAACAAAACAAAACGCTTTGTTAAGAGAGCTTTTCTTTTAGTCACATACAAACATTCAACCTTGTTTAAGATTTAAAAATACAAATCTTTCTTTTATATACATGATGAAATTTTTTGCGAAATTTTCAATTAACAGTGTCAAAGCGCCATTTTATTCTGGCATAGAAACTTGCCTAAAACCATGTCTTTTATTTCTAATCCTACTATATCAAATTAAAAGTATATTCTTTTTGTTGTACTTATCATCGTCATTATCAAGAGACAGAGAGAGAGAGAGCAATAATATCACATCATCTATCAACTCAATGTCATCAACAGCAAATTTAACATCTTCAATTGATTATATACCATTTAATTCATTTACATATCATTTTGATTTAGATGAATTAAATCCATCGATTGGTGAAGAATTTTCTTATTTTTCTCAATCAATCGGACATCGTACAAAAACAAGTGGAAACACTAATACGAACACTTTAACTAGTACAACAGAAACAACGATTAATCTAAAAACTAAAGTTTCATTGACAGCAATTACTCTTTTTCCTGTAACAATTTTGATGAATAGACTGAATTCATCGACAATAACTACAACAATGATGGCAACATCATCAACTGATACTACTGGAACAAGAAATAAATAATAGAGTAGTATCTTTCTCACTTGACACTCGATGATGATCAAATGAACATAATACAAAGGACTTATTAAAAAATCTTTTACTAAAAGAGTCAATCGGCAGCAGTAAGACAACAAAAATGTGTTTAAAAAGACCAATTCAATGCATTTTCTAAATGTTGAAGGAAAACTCACAATAAAATTTTACAATAATTTTACAGTAATAATTAAAATATCGTTCAATCAATCAATTTTTATTCTAGTCTATGATCTTAAAAAGCTCAATATATTAGCCGTAAATATTGAAAAGTATTTAACGATATGATCTTAAACGAGCATAATAATAACCGACAAAAGCAGAGGTTATCATCTTTTATAACGAATAAAAGTGTCTACTAACCTGAGTAGTGTTAATATAACGTTTAATTTCAGGAAATACATATCCCGCTTTATGTCATTGGCGTTCTAGTCTTATTCTAAAATACTTTTCAAAAAAGAAAAGAATAAAAAGAAAAAGAAAATTAAAAAAAATATATAAGAGAATAAGAGAAAATAATTTGTACAGTTCTCTTCTTCTCTCTATCTGTATTTAACGGAAATTAAAACTCTATGAATAATCAACCAGAGATTCTGATTATTAGCATAATGATGGATAATGATAACGAGAAGAAGAAATCGAACAAAAGAAACGAAAGATTTAAACTAAACTTTCTTCTTTTTTTTTTTTTTATAACATTTTAACTGCAAGAGTGGAGAGAGAAGAGAATTTGCTCAATGCGCGTATTTGGAAATATCTTTCTCTCTCTCTCTTTCTCTCTTTTCTTCTTCTTCTAAACGTCAATTATAACATCGTTGTCCTCGTGTGATAAGCGCATGTCAACAACGAGAAGCTCATTGCAAACACGCCCTTTTCGCTTTAGATTACACACACACACACTCACACACACACACACACACATTTCTATGTATTTTTATTCGTTCGTTCGTTCATTGAAGAAGAAAAAACTTCGGGATTTATTGTGTACAACAACAGAAAAAGAAAGTCGAATTCGAGGATTTTTTAGTTTAAATCCGTATGCAAAAATTTTTTTGAAACATCTTTAAAAAGAAATACTGTAGTTTTCGATGCATACATAAACTTCTTCAAGAATATTTATAAATTATATTTTATATACAATGTTTGCTCGCAAACCACTATATGCTTTGGTTACAATTCAAAAATCAAATTCATCATCTAAATTAGACACGTTATCTCAAAAATTAGTCTCAATAGTTGAAGAAACGTTTAAAATCAAGTGTAAAAACAGCATGTCCCTTTTTACCCTCGGCAGCTAATCATGCAAAGCGAACTTGAAACTCATATATCTTTGTCTAGCCTTGATAAAAAAAAAAATAAAAAAAAACTTTTCTTAATAGCAAATGCTAGCTTATGGTATCAGCTTACACTAGAAAAGAATCCATTTTTTGATGTGACGACATACCGTCATCCTGCTGTAGCAATTCTCCGATGTTCATTAATGTCCATGCCTGTGAACATCCGGATTAAGAGATTGTTGTTTTTTTATATTAAAACCTCTGCAGATGTACTCATTTTTGTAGGATTTAGTGATAATAATAAACTTTATAGTTTTCCATGTTGATTCATTTTTTTTTAAATTAAAAAACCTAGAACCTTGTAAATGTGATCAAAATTTTAATGGTTTCTAAAACGTACACATACCATTGGATAATTTGTTAGAATAAAGAAAATCTTACTATTTCTAAATAATACTAGTTTGAAAATGAGATGTATTTATTTAGAAAAATAAACGTATATTTTTAGATTCAATTGACTATTCATCTTGAATTCTGACTTAAAATACGATACTAATAAGGATGAAATACTTACATAAATAAGATGAGACGTTGTTATTAATATTATTATTTTTTTTCGTAATGGAAACAAAGAAAGATAATAATCACAAAAAAATAATACATAAAAAGCAAATCGACATTTGTTCAGTTTTCGATTTTAGATGAGATACAATCATTTAACTATTCTATGATCAATGTTTTTTGCATTAAACATCCTGTATTGATTATATTTCGTTTTTTTTGTTTCTTTTTTGTATAATGATCAGTTCCAATTTGTGCATGTATATGTATGTATGTATGTGTGTGTGTGTGTTGTACACATCAAATTTTTTTTCCACTATATCTTTGTTTCATTGTTTAGATGATTACATATTTATTCAAATAAACAAGTATACATTGAATCTGTTTTATTTTTTTACTTTTTCTTTTAGACGACACCTGCTCAAAATAAAACTGGAAGATGATCATTATCATGATCTATTTCTATATATATTGATGACAAATATTAGATAGTTAACTGATCAAGAAACAAGAGACATAACACACAAAACTGAATATAGTTACTTTCTTCTATACAATCATATAACCAGTATTTCTTTACTTTTTAAATGTTGATGAATATTAAAATTTAATGAAAAAAAAATTGTTAAATAACACAAGAACAAATATTTCATACGTAATATAACAATTAGATAGAACAACAGATAAATGGACAAACAACAATTTTTAACGATTTTTTTGGATCAACACACATGTTTTTATGATACAAAGATTTTTGAACAGATAAATATCGAACCCACTCATAGATTCATAAATCGTTTTCTTAATCTTCTTGCACCTTCTACACTTACACTATCAATGGTACAGCAATATATTTGATAGAAAATCCAACACAACACAAAGTTTGATTAACTATTGAATATTTAAATGTTAACAATAGCAGAATGAGAATAACTATTTTGTAACCGGCACGTGAAGGCACGATTTAAAACGTAACGAAATGTTTAGTACTAGACGAAAATCTTTTAAATTCTATTTCCTTACAATAAACGTTTCCACAGAGTAAAACAATCAAACGTATTATTCTTGGAAAAACAAAAAAAAATTTCCATTCTAAATCCAATCTTTAAGAGTTCATTTATAATGTTTTCAATGTATATGTTCAACATGTTTCAAAATCAATATCCATTTAGTAAGATACAGATTATTATAGTGTACTAAAGTGAAATACTCTTTCATTACTATGATCATTATCATATAAAGATAAAAACACTTTATCAAATAGATTAAACCCGCTAGCATGAACGAAGTAAGATGTATGAGATGGATAGATAAATATTTAATTTATATACTGATACATACGTATTTTACTGCAAAAATTTGACGATATATGATTTTTAAAAAAAAACAAATAACGTGTGTTATATGTGAGCCTCGTGCTTCTTTGTTCTATATATGTACAATATAATCATTAACTACAAGGTTTTAGACCAACACTGTCTTTTTTTTTTTTTTTTTGTTGTCAGACAGTTTGTAGAGATAAGTTTCTTAACAAGTTGCAGACACATTGTACATGTGCTACATGGAAAAATAAAACAACGCATAGATTAATCGTTTTTTTTTGTCAGTGGCATTTTATTAGTACTATTGTTTTCCTTCAGTTTCTATTTTTGATCTCGTTTACTTTTTTCTTCAACAAATTTGCCTTATTTGAACTTATATGATGATCAATTTTTGATTAAAACATCAGTATAAGTGCAAAATTAAAATTAAAAATATGATTTTGTTTCTAGTAAAAAAAAAATTTATTTTTTTTTTTTCTTTTGATGGTTTATTCTATCTAATAAATGCTTGATGTTGACATATCATAGAAAAATCTTCATCATGTTAACTACTAATTCTATATTAGATATATATCTAATGTTTGTATTAGATATGTCAATCATGTTTGCTTCTCTTTGCATGTATTTTTCCGGTTTTTTCTTCTTCTTCTTCTTCTTCTTCTTTTGATATTACTTGTTGAATGAAATACAGTCTACAAAACATCTTTTGCTCTCTGATAACGTCCTGTTGAGCCAAATAATAAACACTGATAATAATAAAATTGGAAAACTATCTTAGGTTAGCAGAAAACACATTTCGGTATTTTTGTACTGAAAAATTACTCGTGTCTTACTTAACTTAATATAATAGTTTTATAATAATTAGAGAGAGTAGAACATTTATTTATTTCATGTTGATTGATAAGAATAATTACTAAAAAAATTATTTAGATCGATGAATGAAACGAAAAATTTAATAATACAGTTGTACTTTTTATACCAAAAACCTTGACAAATGATAATGTAATAATAACAATACTTAAAAATATTCCTAAAAATAAGTTTAATAACCAATGGTAAGATAATAGTACTTTATATGAATTTGTATACTTAACGATAACACCGGATGTTTCTATTTCTAATCCATTCTTCAATAACTATGTATTGAATACACGTTTTTGTTTTGTTTTTTTTCTTCTTCTAACTACAATCTTCTTTTGTTTGTGAATCAAATTTCAAAACTCAATAGCGTCATATCAGCGCAAAACCATTAATGAAGGAAATTTATTAGCAATTTGATAGCATTGACACACCGACAAAAGATGAATACCAGGAAGTCCTTGAAAACAGTCACAGGAATAAAAGTTCTAGTCGTCTTATACGTATGATTTATTTTTCTTCCAAAAAAACAAAAAGATATATCATTGAAAAGTTTTGCTCGAATGTCAAAAGAAAGTCGGTGGAAGTAATTAGGATACTTGTAAGTATACTAGATACTATTTATATAGAAATCAAATAAATGTAGTGTTTTACAAGAAAAGACCGTTCATATTAGACTTTTGACAGTGTATATTTTGAATTTAACTAGTTCAGATAGAGTCTTTGAGTCTACATATCGTTTTTTACAATTAAATGATATGACATTACTTCAAACATCCATCGTTTCTCTGATAAGATAAGCAAAAAAACAAAATGACAATGAGAAAACATTCTCTTAACTTTTAACTTGTTAACCGCACAAAGAAACAAAATAACCTTCTTCTCTTTGCTTTTCTCTTGTCTTTAAAAAAAATGATACACTTGCTGTAAATAATCAACTATGACAGGAGATTAGAGTATATCACTCTTCCTGAAAATTAGTAGGTACATAAAAATATTCATTTATCGTCAATGCAGTTTCATCTATTTTTTATATCGTTAGAATATATTATACAAGGTTCGTAGTACATATACATTGAGATATCTCGTATAAACTAACGTTCTATTTCAATGAAAATCTGATAAATACTACACGATTAGAGCAAGTCTATGGGTATGATTGACCGTATTTGAAATTGTTGAACTATTCTAAAAAGTCATGTTTAAATTAATTTCAAACACAATATTTCTATGAAAACGTAGATAGTAGAATAGAGTTGCCCTTCTAAGTTCTATCTAGTTTTTAGATTGATCAAAATTCGCATGAGACACCTTTGAGAAGGATCATTCATAGAATTTGAGACTTTTTAGAAGTGACTAAAATGAAATTAATATTCTGGTATTATTTGTTGTTCTTATCATAACATGTCGAATTTATGATCTTAAAAAATTTAGAAATAAATAAAAAGAAAAATGAAAAAAACAGACAAATTTCGTCTGCGTATTTAAACACGATGATCGTGTTTTAAAACTGATATTAGTGGCATTTATGTCATTCTTGAACTTGAACTTGAAAGTTTATTTTATACCCAATAAAAAAACATCTCGTAACAAAGGAAAGCACAAAAAAAAACCAAAGGCTTATAAATACAGTGCCACCACATGGAAAAGAACCACGAGAAGAGAGTATAGAAGAAAAAACAACAACAAAAAGAATTCAGTACAAGGTCGGTACAAAATTCAACAAACCGTCATCGTAAACATCTCTATGATAGAAAGACAATTCTATTATATACTATTTACGTTTGTTTTATCATTTTGTTTTCATAGAAATATTGCGTTTGAAATTTATTTAAATCTTACTTTTCAAAATAGTTCTACAATATCAGATATGCTTCATCATACTCATAGACTAGTCCTAATTGTGTCGTATTTATCGACTTTTCATTGAAATAGAACGTTAGTTTTATCTTCAATGTCATATATCATATACGTTGAAATGTATATACAGTACATATAAAGTGAATACCGTGACATCAATCTCTTTTTCTCTTATCTTCAAAATCAGTTATTTAATTAAAAAAAAAAACACTAAAAAATAAACAACAATGATCTACTTCGTCTTCTTCAATTATTTGCTTATAATTTCTATACACAATTATTAATAGTAGATTAGTTTCTATTTTTAAGTATATATAAAATATAAAATTTTTTACTAACCTGTAGTAGTTGATGTAGGTATATTGATGGGAGGTATATCGTAAAAAAATGTACTATATTTTGTACATGTATTTGGTGTATTTAAAACACAAGGTGTCGTTGGTTCTTGTGAACTTAATTTTTCATTAATATTACACAACATCATTGTTGAATCAGTTTGATCATCCGATATTAAAGATGGATCTTTAAATGATGTTTTTAAATGGCTCATTGTAATAATAATCATAATTCATAACATTACAATCGTCTATTAAAAGTAACAACAAATTTAGTTTATTTTTTTTTCTTTTGTCGTCGTTTCGTTACTGATTAACAATACTCGTGTATGTATATGTATTTATCGAAAGAAGAAGAAAAAAACAAAAAAAAATTAGAAAAAAAAATGTCAAGTTAATTTTAAAGCAAAACAAAAAGAAAAGAAAAATCTTCTATTTATCGACTTTACGTAATAATAATAGTGCTCGTTGTAATATTACTAATAAATAATAACAATAAACGACGACAGATATGACATTTTGTCCGCTATGTTATAAATAAAGAAGGAAACAAATATACGTATGTATGTTTAAAGAGTAAATAAATATGATTCGTAGGTGGATAGGTAAGAAAACACGCTTGTTATTCTATTAAGTAATAAATATATGTAGATGCTTATTACAAATATAAGAAATAAAAAAGATCTAAAAGGAAAAAAAAAAAACTTAAAGAAAAACATTATTCATAAGTTAAGAAAAACGATGAAAAAAGAAAAATGTTCACACGTCAATGGCGACAATTCTCTTTCTTTTCTTTTTTTTTTCTCTTTTTTTTCTCTTACCTTTTCACGTATTTCTATATGTATAACCTTATACTATTACACTAAAAGATTACAAATTCGTCGAAAATGAGAGGGGAAAAAATCATGAACATTGTGCATGTCTATATAGTTTATTTGATGAGATATTATCATATGACACATAGACCTTGTCAAAAATTTATTCTTTGACTAATTAGATCTGTAGAAAAGAAAGAAAAAAAAAAATTAATCATGTTAAATCATTTTTAGAGGTAATTGAAGAAAATATGCGACTCTAATTGATTACTCATACAAAATCTTTAGAGCATGCATAACTAAACTGTTAGAATAGCGTTTCTCTCTCTCTCTCTCTTTCTTTAAGAAAAACAAAGACTGACTAATAAATGACCAATCAAATTTTTAATATTTTCAATCGATAAACAACATCAAATTAATTTACAAAAAAACAAATATAGTTTATCTAATATTTTTATCTCAAGAGTTCTACTAGAAATTTTACAAAAAGAATTTTTATACTATAATTATTAACATGATTATACTTAGAAAATAGTTTCATATTCCCAAAACGCAAACACCATATTTTGTGAATACAAAAAAGATGCTGAATACTATCTCCTTCTTCTTCTTCTTCTTCTTCTTCTTTTTTACTGCCAAAAGACGATGTCAAAAAAGACATAGATTTAATCTGTTAAAATCTACATTGTAAGTAAAAATATATTACTTTCAACTGTTAGTTTATTGAACGAGTGTATCTATCTAATCGAAAATCCTGTCATTATAATATATCACTAGTATATGAATATTCGCTCAAATTTTAATTGATACTGACTTCGTTTAAAATCACAGAAAAATATATAGGATAGTTTCATATTCTTTCTTATGTCTTTAGTTCATTGTATTCTTACAGTATACAATTGGAAAATACTTAAACTATCAAAAATAAAACCACAAAATAAAAATAAAAAATTTTCTTTTTTTTCGTTCGACTCATATAGAAGAATGTCGGAATTTTTTTCATTTTTATAACAAATAGTAAAGATGTGTACATCATTTCATAGTATGCATACCATAAATGAAAACTAAAAAACAAAAAGAACCGTTTAAAAAATGAGTTTTAAGCAGATATTTTACAAGAAGAATATAAATCGAGAATGATGATAATATATATATTTTTTTTATCCTTCAGATATATTCTACACAAATTATACTTTTATATAACAAATTTGTCTTTGAAATATGTTAATGTTAATAAAACGTACATTTAATGAAGCGAATAAAATTACATACTGTTTATTTTTTTGTTTTTCTACCAACACATACACAAACACACGAAACAATGAGCAGGTGATCAATGCACTTGACATTTTTCAAACGTATATATATATTATATATGCATGAAAGAGAAGTGGCGTACATTTTGAAATAGGTGTACTCTCTTGGGAAAAACAGAGAGACATGAAAAAAAATGTGAAACCGTAAAAGATGGTGATGTCTATGGAAAAACTTAATTTTATCCATAGATAGAGGTATCCGTATATATATATATATATGTATATACGTATAAGGAAGCAATAAACATAATAATGCTTTTTATTCTCTTTTTTTTTCAAAGTCAAGAATGTCATGTGCAAGAAACAAAAACAATAAAAATATTTTTTCTTCTTTTTTTGCATAAAATATAGAACAAGAGCAAAACAGAGACAGAATAGCCTAACACATTAGATGAATATATTTGGAACCTTGACATTGAAAAACAAAAAATATTCTTCTTCTTTTTCTCGTTATTATTATAAGACACCGAAAAAATGTCTCATGATAGAAAAATATAACAACAACAAACAAATGACAAAGATGCGTACTTTTAAAGGTGGCATCTATCACATTTCTCTATAAACAGCTGAACGAGAGTTCGAGTGACATAGAGAAAAATATTTTATTTGTCATCATCATTCTCACAAGAAGATAAACATTGGTAAATTTGTCTCTTCCAGCAGTATCCAGCAATATCATAGAATGAACCTCTTAGCTAATTTCTTGGCTTATAACGTACATCGATATTTGCTTACAAACCACTAAAAAAAGAACAAAAAAATAAGATCATTTTAAAAAATTTTAAAAACCACTATTTGACAAATAATGAAACACAAAAAAAATAATACAATATTTTTAGAATAAATTTATGTGGTTTATCATTTTCTGTTTTGTTGGTCATAAAAAATAACAACAACGTTGTCAAAATAGTCATATTCTAATCGAGTCAAGTTTCTTTTTTTACCCTTAAAAAATAAAAGTTACCAAGAAAAATGTTGTCCTCATTTCTTTTTCTTTTTCTTCTTCTTGTTCTTCTTCTTATGCTAGAGCAAAAGATCGGAGACCTTCTTTCAGATTAGACTTGTCTTTTGTATAAAAAAAAAAAAAAAATTGGTACCATAAAGAAAAGGAAAAGGGAAAAAAAAAGGGACATTTTTGTAAACAAAGAAACTTCATCTAATATTCATTTAACTCAACAATAAGAAAATGACAATGACAGAATATCTAAATTTGTTTTTCCGTTCTTAAAACGCGTAATGGCTCTTCTGATTTCTCAAATACTATTTAAACAAATTACATTTTTATATAGAATAGTAGAATAGACATTTGCTAATAAATAACTCGAGTATAGACAAAAGATCGATGGCCTGTTGTATGACAATGAAATTGAACTACTCATGAAATAAAGGCAATAAACACACATAGTTTAACAGATGAAATAATAGATTTCAAAAGAAGACTTTGAAGTTAAAAAGAGAAGAAGTGTATTGTGATCCATTGAAAAAAGAAATGACATAATATGAATAGTGAATTTTTTTTTAATTTTAAGAAAACTTCGAAAAGATCTTACTCTATTTCATAATAAAATGGATTTTATTGACTTAATTAATATTTTTGTTGTTGTTGTTTTTCTACATTTTTTAGCTAGATTAAAATATAAAGTTTATTTTAAAAAGTAATTATGTAATAATAATAATAATAAACAAGAACGTAAATATCAGGCATTAAACGAACATGATGACCAATAGAAAATTTTTTTTACTGTCAGAGACAGATAAAACCAATGTTGTCTTAATCAGTTTAATTTGATGCTGTTTATAAAAATAAAGAATAAACGATGAGAGGAAGAAAAACAAAAAAAAAAAAAAAATAAATCAAGGTCATGAGAACAACAAACCCCAAATTTGCCGGATGCCAATGTCTAACTTTTGATCCAAGGATAGATCGTATGTTCTTTTTCTATTTTTTTTTTCCTTTTTCTTCTTCTTCCTTGTGTATAGACAATAGAATGCTGTAGTATGTATACTCAATTCTATAATGAAACAAAACATGTAAAACAAGATAAAAAAAATACGAATCCGGAAAAGATCGGATAACATACGCAATGATTAATCGTGCTTAGAAACATGAGGTGAAAAATAAACATAGACATTAGAAAAGGATTTAAGTAGCTTTTGTCTTGATTCCAGATCGATAGATGATAGTCATATGACAGAGAGAAGAACAAAAAATAAAAAAAAATAATATAGACTCACCATATGTTTTAGGACAGAAAAATCTTTTCTTCTTCAAAAAATAAGTTAGAATCAATTTTCAAATATTTAAAACATTCTCTTTCATTGAATTACTTCTATATGTTATGGATATGAGTCAAAATGCTTCGATATTAATAATTAAATAGAACAGCTGCAACATAAAATAAATTGAGAGAAAGTATACTATAGTAACTTTTAACTTCAAAATGAAAATGAGAAGCCGAGAATGTTGTTCATTGATGAAAATTTACTGAGGTGTGTTGATGATATTTTTAAAAGTTTATCTTCAACAGGAAGGTTTTTTGTCTTATATTAAATGAATAACACATTGTAAACAAAATAAAGAAAAAAGCAATTAGACAGATATAATAGCGTTCAACATTGACATCTATTTTTATGTCAAACATTAAATGACAACCCATTTCTGAAACATTTGACGGTAGTTAACTGGAACAAAACAAGAAGAAACAAAACCACAAACGCAATTATATTTCAATATAATTTGTGTGTCTCAACAAGAACATAACATTTAATGTAAATGGGGGGGGGGGGGGGGGGGAACATTTTGACCCCCCCAATAATTGGGGGTGCCGCCACAATTTGAGCCCCCCCGTTGCCGGCCAATGCCAAAAAACAC
>CAJNOQ010001695.1:6683-29280 GCA_905250885.1 Didymodactylos carnosus | reverse complement strand
ATAAATTATACCATTCAGTTTAAAAGAAAATCTTCTGTTTTTCTGTATATATCCTTGACAATGATTTTTTAATAAATCGAAACGTTGGAAATTCAAAATGATTAAAACCGCTGCTTTGGTTATACTTCTCTTACTGTATCATTCATATCAAATATATTTGATATGAATGATACAGGTATCACTATAGTGATCAACTACAAAATTTCATTGAATCAATTCCTATTCGAAATGGAACAGTAGCTGCTAAACTAACAAACTCAGTTGTTAATGATCATCAAAGTATTTACTTTATTGAGACAGAATCTAGACAATCAGTCTTTAAGGTTACTTCATGATGAACGTATTGAAAATAATGAACGGTTCAAGAAAAGGAAAGGCGAAGTAGTTAATTCGGCCAATTTAGCGTATGGAGTGTTACAATCAGACAAATCTTCATTTGAGAAAGCAATACAATAAGCAGATATTAATCCTCATTTAACTGACGACGAAAGCGAAAAGATAAAAACTCTGCTTAGAAATAACTGTAAAGCGTTTACTCATACTAAATAGAATATACGATGTACAGAACTTTACAAGATATCTCTTTAGACAGGCGATGCTCTGCCTATCTCTCAGAGACGTTCAGAGAAGTTTTCCAGCCAATAGAAGCAACTTAATCATAACAGAAATCAGCAAAACCAACTCATAAGCTGCCTTTTAGTAAATAAGAATAATATAAGAATTTTTGGTACTTCTTATGAATTTCTTACAAACCTCTTATGAACCTGTGTGTTGATTACCGTAAACTAAATGCAATCCGAGAATGGAAGATATATTAACTCATTTTAGCGAAAAGAGGTAGTTCAGCACATTTAATGTTTATAAAGGTTTCAATCAGGGTCCGATAACGAAAAGAAAGCCTTTAGGACTCCTGTGGGTTTAAAACAATACAGAAGAATGCCATTCGGGTTGAAAAATGGATCACCTGTTTTTCAACGAGTCTTGGATCGAATGTTACCAGGTGAAAATTGGAAACTGACTCTTGTTTATGTTGATGACCTGATTATATCCAGCACCACCTTTGAAGAACCTTAAAACCATGTGACAAAATTCTTCCATTACTTACTAAAACGAACATCACTCTTAGTTTGGCTAAAACTCATTTATTTTACCGAGAAGTGGAGGCACTAGGACACATGATTATCCATCTGGGTTTAGTAACATATAAAGAAAAACTAAATGCTGCTCGTGATTGGCTAGTACCACAGAATCAAAAACAGGTGGAACAATTGTGTGGCCTATACATGTACTGCAGAAAATTCATCCAAAACTTTGCTATAATTGCTCGGCCATTAACATCCTGTGGACATGAACGCAGAAGAGCAGGAGGCATTGGAAGCATTGAAAAATGCACTGGTGGTGCAAAACTTGATTTATCAGAAAATTATTTTACGTTAAAATCCACGGGTAACACACTTTTTGATTTATCCACAATTAAAGATGATCAGATGAAGTCAAATCGTACAGTTCATGTCGCAAAATGCTGTACCATCAAACCCAATCACTGTGCTCTAATACCTGTATTATAATTTAAATGGACGGGTATAATCTGGTTGAGCTAATACAGGAGCAGTGGCTTAACCAGATTATACTCGTCCATTTAAATTATATACTGATACCGACACTATCGGATTAGGAGCTATTTTACAATAACAACAGCCCGATAATATGGAGAAAGTAATTTGTTATCTGTCCAGACAGTTAACTTCAGCTGGGAAAAACTACGGCATTACTGAAATCGAATGCTTAGCTGTAGTTTAGTCAACTAAAAAGGTACATTGTTATTTGAATGGGAACGAAAAACGCATTTCTTCCGAATGAGCTAGCGAACGATCGTTAGAAGAGTTGTTTAAATGCGTTTTTGTTGTTCAAAACTTAGAATAACGCGTTCTTTGACAATGCATTTGTTAACGATCGTTGAATTAACTGTTTTCTGGCATTTTTGCTGAACGCGTTTTCTCACGAGGTTAAAATGATATACCTTCGAATTTTTTTCTTTTTGTAAACGCGTTTAGGAACGGTACGTTAAAACGCGTTTTTATATAAAATAAACGCGTTCAACAAAAACGCCGAAAACCGGTTAATTCAATGATCATTAATAAACGCGTTGTTCTAAAGTTTTGAACGACAAAAAGCGCGTTTAAACGGCTCTTTTAACGATCGTTCGCTAACGGAAAAAACGCGTTTTTCGTGCCGTTTCTAACTATTTTTCCTCGTATCCTAAATGTAATCAGTAATATTTCCGTCTTATCTCTTTCACCTGAGTTACATCATGAGTTTATAGCATCGTACTCGTTTGATTTACACTTTTCACATATTATTGACATTCAAAATAATCGTGAATCATATCCACAAGATCAGAATATTAAACGAATTCTTAAAGAATATATTTCCAATGATGGTTTACTTTATTTCATTGAACCACAAATGAAGAATTTTCGTTTATGTGCACCAAATAGATCAGACTTAAAATCTCTGATTCTTCATGACAGTCATAATGCACCGGTCACAGCTCTAGGCGACCGAACTTACGGCAATTCTATAGAAATATTATAAGAATCTTATATAAAGCAGTCGATGGAAATGCGTAAGATATTGATAAGATTGTTAAAAGAAGGAATATAAGAATGTTATAAGATTCTGATAAGAATTCGGTAAGATAGATTATATAATTAGTTTAGAAGAGTTCATAAGATTTTGATAAGTTAACATAAGAACTTTTAAAGTGTTGGACTATAAGCGAACTAAATTGGTAACCCTGCATTATACAGGATCCTACGAAACACAGGAAATCGTTTAGGAACCTATCAAATGCTATGAATTCATATATAGAATTACTAAAGTGTTGTCAGAATTATAGCGAGGGGCCAATAACCCCTGTTTTCCCTGATCGGGAATCCTAGTCAAATGCTTCAAAAATCTAGTTATTTGTGTAGTGGACCAGTGTGAACAACACAGACATCGAGATTTAATAGATTATATCTGAAAAATAGAAAATGTTGAAGAAAAGTATGCCCTTCAATAGTGTGATGAATAGGAATGCAAGTACTTTTGTAGTTTTCGAAATTCTCCTTAAAGTAAAGAACATAGATCCCAACACATCTAAGGCAACACGTATATGGCAAAGAACGCAATATATATAAATTCTTACGCGAGCGCGATTTTACATACAGTCACCCAAAACTAGTGCAATTTCTCATGTTTTCTTATAAAAGAATTCAAGGAATAGCTTATATATGCTGTGTGTAAAGATGCTCCGTAGTCGATATTTGTCTTTTCGAAAAAATGAAATACAGCAAAAGTCCACTATTATTTCCTTGACTGTAAGTCTAAGGTTATCCAGAACGTCGAAAATGATGTATTAATGGCCAATTAAATGCCTGTTAAGATACCATTAATAGACATTTAAATGGCATTTTTTTGCCATTCGACCCCATTAGTTATATTTTTGTTGTCTTGGTTAATGTTTTAATGTCTTAAAGTGACATTTATTTAAATGGCAAAAAATGTCTAAAAATAGACATTTAATACTAACAGTTTTAGGCCATTTTTACACATTAATTGCCAGTTAATTGTGACTTTATCGACGTTCTCTAGGTACGGCTTCTTTTTAATTGATACCGCCCAAAATACTATTTACCAAATTTTTTCCATTTAATATCTTCTGAAGCCTAAGGTACGTTCATCTGCACCAACCCCAGAACCACAGACGGCTTCCTCGAGATAAGTTTCTATGGATCGTCCAATTGAAGAAGAGAAAAAATCTAAATTTCTTTAGGAAAATCAGTGTCATTTATTCTAGTCATGATGGCAAAATAAAACGGTGAATGACGTGGTGACCCTAAATTGACTGTTAAATGTTAATTTGTGATCAGTTTTTTGCCATTTTGAAATGGAGAAAAAACTGCCTCCAAACGAAGATTTAACAAACACATTTGTTTGGCATTATATATTATGTAACTGTCTAATAAATGGACGAAAATGTCATTTAGTCAAAAAAAGACATTATAATGGCTGTTAAGTGCCACTTTTCATTCGTTATCTACACATTAACAGGTCATTTTTTGGCATACGGTTAACAGGCTGTTAATGAACCATTAAATGTCGTCGACCCGGATAGGCTTTAACCTTAGACTTACGGTTCCAGGGAACTATAACTATTTAAACTGGTTTTTACTGTTAAATCTTGTGTTTTTTCTTATGTGCTACACGTATCATATATTTTTCTCAATAGATAGTTTTTTGTATTATTTTCTTCGTATGGCTATGTAGGTTGACACAAAATAAACACGCATAATATATAATACTGAAAAATTATTGTTTTGAAAGAAATCAGAAACAACTTTTAGAAGGATAGCTGGAAAGTAGATGACAATATTATACATTTTATTATAGAAAATATCAAGCAGAAAAGCAAGTCACGCGGCATGGTGAATTGGCAATGATTTTTACAAGTCACGTGGCCACACGCGTCTTGCCGGGTCTCTTTGCCGCGCAGGAACTTTTTTCCTACCCAAGTTACAGTGCAGAGAAAAAATAATGATAATAAGAAGCACTTTTTTTTAAGGTACCAGATAGATATCGAGCGAAACAGCCATCTCTATTGAGTGCGCTGTTAAGCGACGAAATTTATATGCAGCTAAATAGCAGGACACTGTCACATTTCGTATTTGACGTCAAAGTTTTTAGTATCATCAGTAACAAACGTGAAAATTTGTTTCTCGATCATAGTGCATGGAATTATAACTTCAAGCACTACCCTCATCGAGACTCCCGACAAAACTCCCACAGAACTCCTGTCATGGGATCCTGTGGGGGTCAGATGGGACTTTCAAGGGACTCCTGAGGACTCCATGGGACTTTGAGAATCTTCGTTGGACTCCCGCAGGGCTCGAAAATCTTCAAAGTCCCATGGGAGTCCTTAGGAGTTTTGAAAGTCCCATCTGACTCCCATAGGATGCCGTGACAGGAGTCCCGCGGGAGTTTTGTCGAGAATCTCGACTACAGTATGCGTTTTTATGTATTAGAAACATTTCCCGGCTTTTTTCTAGGAATTTATCTAACAATGCTCGACGATTAAGTTGCACACCATTATCTATCTCTGTTTCGCCTAAATTTTAACATCTCATATTTATCAAGACATGTTTGATGTGTTTTTGAATGTTGAACTTGTCTATCTGATAAACGTCGAGCATTGTTATGTAAACCCCTGCAAAAAATTACTTCTCATGATTTATAAACATAATTTTTATATGCTGCTTTTTCTGTACTATGTCTATGGATAAAGCGGATGCATAAATTGTTTGCTTGAATGTATACACGTTTTAATTGCCGTCTATTGGCAGATTTAAGATTAATCGTAAAGCATAATTTCAGGAATGTTGTTAACCCCAACATTCGAGTTTCAGATAAAATTTTAATAAAAAGCGCTTGTTTCCGATATATTCATTATTTGCAACTTTTGGTTGCAAGGTTTTGAATAATCAACCTTTCCATGCATCCTACTAGTATTTATTCTATATGCATCATGTATGCTCATGGTTTTATGTTGAAGTCAAACTCGAACTTTGAGCCTTAGGATTCAACTCGACACTTCCTTACACAAATTTGGAATAAGAATGTATAGATAACATCCATCGTTATAAACTATTCATTCAAAAAGACATCTCATTATCTGATTGTTTTAGAAGCGAGATTGGTCTCTAGAACTCTAATGTGTCTTTCAACACACATAGATGCTGAATTACCAAATATTCTGTAACCTCATTAAATATCGTGATCTTCAACTCTATTGTTGGAATACATATGTATTAATACTCTTTTTTTATCACTTATACAATACAATACTACAGAAACTACTGTGAATAATAAGAATAAGTGCAGAAAACCAAAAAGTCAAACGTGTAATAACAAGAAAGTCTCTGACAAAAAGTCATCCTGAGTCTATTTTTCTTTTTTCTATTTAATTATCGTCAGTCTTTATCATTCATTACTTCGTTTCTAAATTTATACTTGTGGTACTTGTACTGTTGCTAGTGCTTGTTGTAATGTCATTTACATTATGATGACGGCATTGATGTTGCAGAGCAGTTAATATTCTTTCTTCTGAATCGTGTAAAGCTTGTTTGAACAATTGAATAACATTATCCAGATTGATTGTTATTGTTGGTGAATGATCAGAATGATCGTCAGAATGATGATCAGAGTGATGATGGTCTAAAGGCAATAGACAGTGTAAAATTCTTCATAGACTTGTGAGTATTTTCTACAACTAATAATTCTTTGAACATTTTACTAAAAATGAAAAATAGCGCTTTTACTTACCAAAATCTATATGATGTGACGAATCTAAAGTTAAAGTAAACGCCGTCAAAAGAAAGATAATTATGATGGACGCACTATATCTTATATTTACCTGTATGATTTATGTGACCAGTAGTATTTCTAACTAAAAAGAATCAGCAGCGTAAGAATAATAGACATCGATGTTATATCTTTGGATTGTTAAAGTGTGATATAGAAAAAGTTCCAACTTACGTATATGGTAAGGATGATTTTCCGGATATACGCCTAAAACACATGTAACGTGCAACATCATCAACATTTTTGCTCAAAAAAAAAACGAACCTGTTACAGTATTTGTCAAATCGTCGACACCATAAGTCGCTACATATGAATAAATATGTTATTTTTACCTAACGGCGTAAGTTGAAAACGAAATAAAGTCATTAAAACATACCTGTTATACAGAAGACTAATATAATAAATTGACTATACATTACTGAGTCTTTTAAGCGTATGAGTATGGACGTGTACGTTGCAATCTATCGATATTAAAACGACGCTGCTACTGTTATGATTACTACTAAAATAGCGAACCTTTTATATAAACTGAGAAACAGAAAAAGGACATTCTACTATTTTCTCTCCTTCGATTATACTTTTTTAGCAACAAAGTACATTCGAGAAAAAATAGATTAGTTTATTACGATCATTGACAACAACTCTCTGTAACAGGATAAATGTTATTTAGAACATAATCTTGATTTATTGCATATAAATGCGATCACGTTTTTTGTCATGTGATAAATTATGTAACAGTTCACTTATCCTATTAACAGCTTCAAGCGCATAACAAAACGTCCATACAAACAATGGTTGAAATAATTGATAACTCTCCGAATTATTGTTAAAAGACTTTATAGAACAAAAATAACCAAGGTCAAATATATCTGACACTTAATAGCACATGAATGGTCTGCTAATTGTATGGCTAATAACAGGCGTTTAATATCCTCTAAAATGCGAGAAAACGAGCAGTTAATAGACATATTTTTTCTTTATTATTTAAGGGCTTTTTTGATAAGTAGATCAGATAAATTAAATGGTGGTGCACTCCAATGCAGCATAACTTCTTCATCTTGATAATAAATCATGCTCTAGAGCTCACTTAAGGGAGACATTCAGATTTTTCTTCGATCCTCCCAGTTCCTAGAGAACACTTCGAAGTGTATTTTCTGAAGATTTTGCGGCTTACTGACATCTTTTAGCTGACAAAAAAATTAATTAGTTGAAAGATTTGTTAATTTTTCCAGTTCGAGACGATTTTTAAAAAATTCTTGCTCATTCTCCATTCATAATGAAAGCTTGATTCTTGCGTAGATCTAAAGAAAAATGTGTGAAGATTATTCGATACATGCAAAAATCTAAAAATTTGTTCTCTTTCCTTCCTGTTATTGGCTAATTACCGCTAATTAACGTTAATTTATGCTACTATACTCTCTTAAAGTCCTGTTTGCGAAAAACAACTCAACAAATAAATTTACTCAAAATCTGATCTGATAGAGAACTTTACGGGCTATAAGATAGGCGACCTTGAAGCCTGTCTGTATTTCATTAAAAATCTCAAGATGGTCTTTGGTTTCAAAAAAATACATTCAAAAAGTCTGATCAATTCCTTAGTGTAACAAAACCAGCTTTAGTGGGCAACCAAAAATGAATTCTAAAAGTTTTAAGACCGCCTGTCTTGTAGTCCTTGATATTCTCTAGAGATTTGTATAAAGAGAAAAAGTTTTCGTCGTTCCCGAATGAAGTTTAACGCAGAAATTTAACTTTCACCTTTTCGATCGAATTTTAGAGTTATAACTATTTTGAAAAAAGTCTCACGACTAGTTTCGCTGGAAGCAATCATTGTAGAGCAAAACTCTAAGTACAAAAGTTGTTCAGAATCGAATTTCGAAGTCCGTTAAATGTCATTCGGAAACGATGAAAACTTGTCCACTTTATACAATTTAATGTCCTCTATCGAACTAGTCTAGAATCAGCTCTTCATATAAAAAACAGAAGTTTTTATTGAACTTTCAAAATGTGGCAAAAAACCCGAAAAAAAGTTAACAATTTTTTTTTATCAAAAACTACAAGTTCGAAAATCGAAAAATTTGTTAGGATATATACTCCCAAGTATCCTCTATCTCCTGGTGAAAAAAACTGAGTGGGGCTCCCCCATAATATGAAAGTATTCAGTTAATTTAACAAGTCTTGTTGACATTGCTGATAATGGATATTGGAATGTTACATTTAAAAATTGTTTGTAGTCTATTCTTTAGAAGAAATTATTTTGAACTGAAACCGCATTCTGGTTCTCGAGCTAGAACCGAAACAAAGAGAACGGTGGTTCTCGGTTTAAGCTTAGGACCGGAAAAGAGCTTTTCAGGCAGTAACAATTTGACGGAATAGAATCCATTTTATCCGAAAACGAAACCATTTTTTATCTCATATAAAAGAAATTGCGCAGAAGTGTATCTTATAAATCCTAGTATTTTTCATATAACGTTCCACTTTCATATTTCGTAATCAAACACGCAAGGCATTTTTAGCAGAGAAATTTACAGCACCCACTGAAAAAAAATCGGAGAAAATGCCGAGCGATCTCGGGACAAAAATTTCTGCGTTTCGTCTGATAAAAATGGCGTTTTTACCTCGCGAGATCGTTAGCGGGAAAAAACATGCATTTTTATCAGACGAAACAAAGAAATTTTTGTCGCGAGACCTGTTGAGATGGAGATCGTGTGAGATCTCGCGAGATTCTGTAAAAGAATTCTAAAGGGATTTTCTTGCAGCACTTCGCATACATTTTTTTTAGAGAACTGGCGTGGTTGTTTGAAACCAGAGCTAGGCAAAATACTCGAAGTACTCGTACTCGAGTACGATTTTGGTCGTACTCGAAGGGTTGGTACTCGTACTCGAGGTGGTCAGTACTCGATAATCTAATATTTGAAATTCCAGATGAAGTGAGTGTTATTTATGCGAAGAAAGTCGTGAAGAAGATTTACTTTTTTCTAAAAGGCACATCTATCCAGGATTATATCAACTTCCTCTAAAATATCTAACGGTGCCTGCGACATCGGCTTCTATCGAACGCGTTTTCTCACAAAGTGGTTTTCTGATGAGACTCCATCGAGCATCATTAATGGCAAAGAATGTGTGTCTACTAACTTTTCTAGAATGTAACAAAGTTTTACTTTGATTTCATTTACTTGAAGGTTGATAATACAATAAATTAAAAAAATGTTGTAACATTTCGTTTTGTCAATATTTTGTTCTGACCTATATATCAAATAATAAGAGACTAATTAAGAGAATAACTAAAGAGCTATAGGACTTTTTTTCCCACAAATTATTTTAGACATTCATAGTCATACCTGGTTCAATGGTATCTGTATTTAACAAATTGATGCTTGTACTTGTAGTCGTCTCGTACTCGAAGGCTCGGTACTCGTACTCGACTCGTACTCGAAGCATTGGTACTCGTACTCGACTCGTACTCGAAGCATTGGTACTCGTACTCGACTCGTACTTGAGAAATCCCGTACTTGCCCAGCTCTGGTTGTTTGTTGCTATAATTATCGTGAGTGGTAAAGTATTTTTTTGATTTATAAGACGAACATTGTCCTGTTGGACTAACTTGTACTTGTCAATTTAAGATTAAAAGTGCTATTTATATCATTGATTATGCAATGATGATATGTCGCTAAATCTCGCGTGCTCTTTATTATTCTTTTTTGCAAGCTAATTTGGAAACTATCTCCACCAAATATAGCGACTATCTCTATTATACTATTTGAGATATATCTCAAATAGATTTTAGAAAAATTTTACTTTTTGTTTTGTCAATGTATACTAGTTAAGTTGTCATTTATAGCTATCATTTTGCGTAGGTGTATATGCTCGTCATCATGATCATAAATTAACTGAATGATTCAATGAACCTTTGAAATCCTCAAATGGTCATTGATTGTGATCGCGACCATAATCAAGGGAATGAAGAGAATCATATATATCATGCGTTTAATTTTGTTCAACAAAACAATAGAATTTTAACAGAAGTCTTATCCATATAAAGCTCTCGATCAGAGTTTCCGATTGTTCTCCAGGATGGGGCGGGCTAAAAAATTTTCTTCGCAGAAAGTGGCTGGCAAAAAAAAGTTTTCTAAATTTTTGGCAGAAAGTTGCTTGTGGTAAAACGTCAAAGATTTTGCCGAAAAGTCCAAAAATGTTTTTAGGAAGGGGTCAGCTCCCCCCCCCCTGATCGGGAAACCTGCTCTCAATACAAATCGTATGTCAATCAAAAACACTGCACAGAAAAGCAATGACAGTTCCACAGTGTACCTCCATATTGCGAAGATTTATTAAAGTTGTATTTAGAATATCCCGAATCAATAGCGGTTGTATCATATAGCGATAATAAATTATTTCAACATTATAAACATGTTCCTCAAGGCAGTGTGCTTGGGCCTCTTATTTCTTATTTTTATTAATGATCTATTCTATCGCGTCCATCTAATTGTAAAATTTGTCTCTTTGCTGATGATGTTTTTCTGGTTGTTCCTCTTTCCTCTACTGACCCTTCTAATTTTTCTCATGTTCAAAACTGTATAAACTCTGTTTCTCACTGGTCTTCTTCCGATCTCATGTCTTTAAACGTTTCTAAATGTTGTTGGCTTCCTTTCTCTTTCTACCTCTTTCCGTATGTTTATAATCAATCGTATCTCAATGGTGCTCCTCTCTCTGTTGTGTCTTCTGTTCGTTGTCTTGGTGTTCTTGTTTCGCACGATCTTCGGTGAAATGATCATGCTAAGGATATTGCTCTTGCTTGTCGGCGTAAGCCTGGAGCATTGAATCGTGTCTTTGGACTAGCTCCAATTGAGGTTCGGCGTCGAATCTATCTTTCTTCTATTCTTCCTAAAATTGACTATAAAAGTGCCTTGTATGACAGTTCGTTTTCTCTTATTGTTCTTGATTCTGTAAACAAACTTGCTTCTCGTGTTATTTCGCGCAATTTTGACTATCATTCTTCTAGTTCTCTACTTGTGTCTCAACTTTCTCTTCCAAATCTATCTCTTCATCCTAAATACTTTAGATTTCTACAATTTTTCAAAATTTATCATCGTCTAAGTCCTGTTCCTCTTTTTTACACTATTCATCATCCTCACTACTCATTTTTACGTCTTCATCACTCTTAATATGTTAGCATTCCATCTTCTGTTGATGGTTTTTCTTCGCAAACAATGCATTCTTCTTTTTTTTATTCAACTATTGCTGACTAGAATAATCGCCCACAGTCAGTTATTTGTCTTTCTTCTTTAACGTCTTTCAAAACAGCTTTACGTCAGTATCTCTTCCAGTGAAACATTTGCCAGTTAAGAATTTATATTTGGTGTTTTTTGCCTATTTTTTTAAAAAAAATTTTTCTTTTACTATTCTGGTTCTAACCTTAGTTGTCTTCTTTATTTTGTTCTTTTTATTACTCTTTTGGTGTTGTTTGGCTTGAGTCATTGTTATTACAGATCGGTCTTTGATGATTCTCACTTTTTGTGAATAAAACAGTTTTAGTCTTAGTCTTAGTCATGGAATATTATTCATAGAAGATATTGATCACGCATTGTTACTAATCGGATATGGCTATCATAAACAAACAAAACAATCCTGTTGGATAATCCAAACATTTTTCGGGCAAATCAGGGCGAAAATGGTTATTTTTGTCAGATTAGCTAGAATTAAACAAAATATGAGTGGAATCGGTAGTTATACTCTATCCATACATCAAAATAAATTAATGAACAGTAACGACTGTTTTTTGTACAAACTTTTATTTTGAAATGAACCGACTTTTAGAAATGTGTTCAGGTCTTGAATAGCTGCATCTTTTAAAGAAAATGAAGAATGGGGAAAATTTGATACTTTTAATCCGAAAACACTACAAAAATTCTTCCAGATTAAAGAACTTTTAAGTGTCATACGATTCAGTTTTCAAATTAAACTTAAACATTAGATTGATTATGTATTCTATATTATCTCTTAGCTATACGATTATTCAAAAAGAAGCTATTGTGATTTTAACAATAGTACAAGTCTTGACTTGCTATTAAAATCTGCGAAAATCTTAAAAGTAAGTTCACCTGTTAGACAGATTTCTTCCCATATAAAAAAATTCATCAATCATTCTTTCAGGCGTTGCTAACGGCTGTTATTATGTTATATTATTCATTACGTGGTTATACATCTCATGAAGTACATCATTACTAATATATGAGTCATATGCGTTACTATAGGTGCCCATCCAGCCCACTGAGAATCAGTAACAGCGACACGGAGTTGCGATACATTATTTTACGACGATAGTATATTTTTTGCACAGAAGTCAAGTCAAAAATTCTTCCACATTCACATTATACCCACACTTCAGTACTGTATTAACTCCTCTTCAAAGAGGTTTTGTATGAGATCTTTGTTCACAGATGTAATCATCATGGTACGCAATGATCCAATGACGAGTCAGAGCTTGATTACAACACTGACCTAACTTGCATTTTTTTTGTGTTTGTTACTCTGATTTTTCTTGTTGAATGTTATAAGTCCCGTAATAATTATTCTGGGCTAATTTTGACTGTAAAAACGTCTCACTTCCATTTACACATCGTAACCATTTGATTTTTTTTTTCACGTCTGTTTGATCTTAAAAAACGCTACAAAAATTGATCGATATCGTCAACAACGTTCTTTTCACTCCTCTTCGAGTCAACGAGGAGGTGGTGGACGAGATCGAGATAGTGGGATGTCATCATCAACAGCAACAAAAGATGATCAACAACAAATGTTAAATGGAAACAGCCAAAATAATGAAAATATTTTACATGTCAAGTTTTTGTTACCAGGTGCAACTACGGGTTCCGTAATTGGAAAAGGTGGTGAAAGAATCGCTAGTCTACAAAAAGAAACTTCAACAAAAATGAAGATGTCAAAAGCGGGGGTAAGTATTGAGTGTTTGACTATTTCCTACTATAAAGGTTGGGTTTGAATTGCTGAAAAGTGCTTTCTCCTATTCAGCATACTCGATAGCTCAGAAGATTTTCTATTTTTTGCGAGGGGTATTTCCACAAGCTTAGGAAAAATTTTGAAACAAGAGGGCACAAAAAAATTTTCATGGGAAAATAATACTAGTTTCAAAATTTTTCCTAAGCTTGTGGAAATACCCTTCGTAAAGAATCTTCTGGGTTATCGGAGTGTGCTGCACACAAAAAAAGCACTCTTCAGCAACTCAAAACCAACTTTATTTTTTTGTTCCGGTGATATGTTCATGGTTTTTGTTATTCGTCACTACCATTTCGATTGGAAAAACAAATGTTGAGAGGAAATAAGTGTCTTTTGCTAAAATTCTCGCTTAGAACAGGCCCGTGTATTTATAAGCGAAGAAAAACGTGTTACCTGAACACCGATTACTTTGTAATTAGAAGCGGTTTCTTTATTATGATTTCTAGAAGTAAGGAAGAGAATACAGTTGATGAGCTCGAGTCAATAGTCGTACAAAACTGATTTTTCGAGCGTTTAAGTTTTAGAATATTTAGAATAGATTTAATTTCGCTTATATTCTGGAAGAGTAAAACTTTAATCAATATTCTAGTACTCTTATATTTTACACTTTCCGTTTTGGATAATGTCATTGACACTGTTGTCTTTAGGATTATTTTCCCGGTACACAAGAGCGTGTCTGTTTAGTGGTTGGTTCAATACCAAATGTTCTCTCTGTGTATGATTTTGTCGGTGATAAAATAAAAGAAAGTTTTCCGGATGTGTTGAGAAGTCGTCAGGTGAGTTTGTTGTTGTTTTTCTTTCTTGTACATGTATTGAATGCATTTTGCTTCTATTTTAGATAAAATTAGTGATTCCAAATGCCACAGCAGGTGTTATTATTGGCAAAGGAGGACAAACGATTGAAAATATAAAACAAGATACTGGGGCATCGTTGAATATAACACCGAAATGTGATATGGCCGAGAGAGTTATGACTATTATTGGTATGTTTTATACATTTTAGCATGCCATACAAAAGCAGAGAAATAGAATAGGAAACTCATAGGCTCTCATAAGCTTTTATTGTTTCATAAAAGATTTTTTAGTACCATCTCATAATAGATAATTCGTATCTATAAGCATGTAAAGCAGTTACAGTTTGTGCTATGTTTGTCAATCTAGGTGATGAGATAACTCGTCGCAAAACGTTAGAAGTTGTTTTATCCAAAATATTACAAGATCCACATCATGATAGTGTGCCCAGTGTGAATTATTCCTCATCATTTGCATCACAATTAAATTCAAATCAGAATGATCCATCAACAGAAAGCTTTACGGGGCGTACGTAATCGACTGTAACCTTTTCTGAACAACCCCATAGTTCACATAGCTTTCATCATTGTTTCAGCAAGTGGCATTAACGCTAAAATGGGTGCATTAATGTCTGCATCGTCCAATATTACATCTTCTGCGGGAGCAAATGGTGGAACAAGTGCTGGTGCAATTCAACATATATCAGCCTTGTCAAACGTTAGTTTACAGTTGTCCGGTTTACATCGTTTGGCCCAGCTAATTATCTCCGCTGGAGGATCGAACAATATGTCTGTTGATTCATTAAATGTAAATATACAAATCTCTTTCGGTATCAATGGCGTTTTTCCATTGTTACTTGGAGTATTGTTCTCCTTTCAAAAAATATGCTTGGTTAAATATATACAGAAAATTTTTCAGCTGTTTGAGTTTCTTCCTGAAGAAATTTCCTGTTATTGCTTCCGTGCACTAAGCAAGACAAAGTGTCAGTCCATTTTAAAAAATTTCATTGTTACATCGAATTTTCGCTTTAGCATTCACTTCAAAGTCTTGGTTTTCCCGATCAACATGCCGCAGACATCGTTCAAGCAATCGGCACACTAATTAATTTTGGTTTAATAACAATTAATATGGCAACAACAGCAAATCCATTTTCTTCGCCTTTGTTACAATCACCACAACAATTGTTTTCACAAACACAACTTCAAGGATATGCTACGAATATACAGGTGAGACTGTTAGTCACGTTATTAATGTTCATAGAATCCTCAACGTGCTTTTTTCATTTTGAAATTTAGAGAGATCGAAATGATGGTTATTCAGTCGATATGGACTTTAAACGTTTTAAACCCGATCAACGAAAAGCAAAACGTTAATACAACATACTCTGGCAAGAAAAAACGATTATCACATCCATTATTCATGTATTACACAGTAAAAACATAGCTAAAGAAACGACCGTCATTTATTCTGATTTTTTTACTCAAATCTGATTATTTAGACTATTCCTTTTTTTCTCAAGAAAATTGTATATAGAAAAATAAAATATTGTTGTGGAAATGCTGTTTTGGCATGTTGTTGTTGGCTTTAATTGTAAAAGCACAGACACATTGTAAAAAATTTTTGTTGTTCTTTTTTTTAGAAAGAACTGTTTATCTGTACAAAAATTATTGTTGTTGGATTTGTTTTTTGACTATATGAGCGCGTGTGTTCTCTTCTCGTATAAATTATACCAGAATTGTTTGTTTTTAGCTTTTTATCTTCGTTTTGTGTGTGTGTGTGTGTGTGTTTATGCACATGTTTGTTTTTTTACCTGTAATGAGCTTGTATTCTCAAAATTGAATTGTTCTGTTTTTTAAAAGTCATTGGTCTCTGTTCATCTACAGCATTTGTTTGGCTCCTGTGTTTTGCCCAAGTTATCGAGATTTATTCACTTAAGCCTCTTAATATGATAAGGAAGGGTAACGTTTCTGTATATTTCTAACTAATATTGTGGGTTAAAGGCATTAAATAGCGAGCGTCCTTTTTTGTTCTATTGAAATTCGGAAAATACCGTTTCTGAATGAAAAGCAGTGAGACGATAGATCTGACTTAGAGACTGTTTTTGTTTTCATTTTTTGAATGTTTTTTCTTCTGCTGTTATTTCACGTTCTTTTTTTTACTACTTGTCTGTACACTTTTTTCTGCGCGTGTATGCAGCACTTTTCTATATCTCTCTATTACAGAAAAAACAATATCTATAATCAGAAAACACAATATAGTAACTAATTTTTCTTCTCGTTTTATTTTTAAATCTGCATCATATTTTTAGACAAAAATTTCTAAAAAGAAATTTTCGGAAATACTGTTGGATATCACAGCAGTATAAAACTCCTTTTCAAAAAATGATGAGTGCGTGAGAACAATTTAGGATTGAAATTCTTAAAATGGTAAAAGTAGATCACCAACAGTTCTCAACAAGGTTTATTTTTCATATTGTAAGTTCTGTAAGGTAAATTCTATTATACACGTATACAGTACCTTATGTAAATCTATTGCTTGTTAGAGAGACTACTCAAATTAAAAAAATGAATTCACATTACGAAACCATCATGTGTAACGGTATTTCATCATGTTTATTATCGAAAAAAAGGACTGAATCACTAGCCTAAAACGAATAAGTTACACTTAAGTTCATAATATGAACAATGAGGTAAGATAAAGTATTTCTAATAAATTATTGTTCATTATGGTCTACACTATAAATAAAAATAACTTGGGCTAACTTGTCAAATTGTGTTTTCAAATTCACACATTTTCTCTTAAATTGTTTTGAGATATCTGTCATGAAAAAACAAAAGTTGAAATAGGAAGTTTTCAAAACTAAACTTATAACAATTTAACAACATATATTAACAATTTATTTATTTTATTCGTACTTTTACTGTATTTTTTAAAATATAGCAGAAGAATTATTCTTAAAAAATCTCACAATTTCTAATCATTGCTCGTGTGAAGTAAAGAGTGTTAAATGAAAATAGACGCTCTAAATATTCTTATTTTAAAACGTCAATTGTTGTTTATTGTACTATGATAAAAATAAACAAAAAAATTAATTTATCGAATCAAATAAATTATTGTATGATAATTCTTTCTCTACATTTATTTCACCATCAAATAGTATCGATTGTTTTTTGAATAAATCGAAAACGAAATTGTGAGAGATAATGAGTCTCACCATTTTCTAGAGACATATTTACTGCATCTTTTAATGTGTAAAGAATTCTTAAAATTGAATTGTCAGATGGTGAGAGAAAAAAGAAGTCACCTGATATCAAAGCCAACATTAAATTTTAACTTAAATTAAACGGTTAAATGGTCCGAAGTGTTCATCAAGAAAATAGCGCAAAGTAAAGTTCGTTAGCTACTATAGTTCTTAGACAGTATAGATTTTACTGAAATCTACCTATCTCAGTCCAGTTAGCTCTTACAATTTTAAAAATAACTTCAAACATAGGTTTTCGATCATGTCGAGTCTCGAGGCAATATTTGTTTTCAAAAGAAAATTCAAGACTTTAGTGAGCATCTATAGTAAATAAAAGAATCCATTAGTCCACACAAAGATATATCCTAACTTTAGAAGAAGAGAAATATTTTGTTTCACAATTCATTTATTTCTTACTTTAGTTGCTAGATTTTATTTGTTTGAGCTTGAGCGTATCATGTGATGGCTTTCACTCCTTTATATCCACTTTTTTATATCATTGGAAATTTTATCCAACATCTTAAATATTTTTTATTTAAAAAGTTGGATTGATAAATTTAAGGAATATCAGCATAACGTTTGAATCTAATTTGATTTATCACACTATAGAAAAAATCACAGAAAAGCCGGTTTTCTTTTTCATTTTTAACTACATAGAAAGAAATAATAATAAAAAGTATGAAAAAACCAGTCATGTCATTTGACAACATCATTTTATCCTAGTGTGCTAATTGCTTAATAAATTTATTTTCTTTTAGCAAATTCATTTTCGATTATTTGTTTACAATCTTCGACATCTCTATCGACTGTTACTGCATGACAATCTTTCCCTACAAAAAACAAACAATTTTAGGACAGATAAGAGAATTAAATCAGTTTTACCTTCATTATTTTTTATTGTGATATCAGCACCAGCATTTATCAATGCTGTAAGAATTCGTGGTTTATTGAAGAAACAAGCGATCATTGCCGGTGTGTTCATTTTTGAATCTTGAATATTGACATTAATACCTTGACCAAGTAATAATTCAACACATTCTGGACTATCAATCATACCTACAATTAATATTTATTTGATAAATATGAATTTACCGATGATTTTATGACTATTACCAGCAGCAGCAAAATGTAAAACTGTTCCACCGTGTTCATTTCGAACATCAATTTTTGTCTCTTTATTATTCAATAAAAGTCTAGAAAAATAATAAGATGAAAGATAAATATTTTCTCTCTTATATTATAACTAATTTTCTGTCTTATATTCAAAATAATCTTGCTACAAAGAATGAAAGATGCTTACTTTAAGATTTTACTTTGTCCATTTCTGGCTGCAATAACTAATGCTGTATCTCCCTCCAAAGCAATATTTGGATTTGCTTTTTCTTCCAATAAAGCTTGCGTGCAATCGACATGATTATGAATAACAGCCCTATTGAAAAAAAGTAAAACGGATCGAAAGTAATTTTTCTCGTTAAATATTAAGTTAAACTTACTTATGGATTGATGCCATATTATGTTTATCTAAATGATTGACATCGGCACCTTTTTTAACCATTAGATGAATTAAATCAGCACGATCCTTTTCCTTTATTAGATAAACTCTTTAAACAAATTTCCGAGATAAAGGGTATGAGAACTAGCTGGCTTACCGTCAATGTTTGTCCTTTATAAGGAGCATCGCATAAGACATGAATGGGAGTCAAATTATGTTCACTTTCAGTTTGATTTGGATCAGCCTTATTCTGTGAAACGATGAAACATTCGTCATAAATTACTCATAAAAGTACACATATCCCACTTGGATATTAGAGTTTCAACTTACATCGAGAAGAAATTTGATTAAATCAAGATCACCTTCAAAACAAGCAATGATGAGCGGTGTCACTTTTGCTTTTGGCTCTCCGGTTTGTTCATGTAAAATGTCGTATTGAGCATTTACAGCTAAATGTAGAAATAATGTGTATTAAAAGTACATATAATCACCAGAATTTCTCAGTTACTTACTTGTTCCACCATCAACTAAATCTTTTAATTTAGCAATTCGTGCCCGTCCATCTCCTTTCGTATTCCAAATTGTTAGAAGTACAGGATGATGTTTATCTTTAAATGGATGCTGAATTTGTGCGCTGAATTAATAAACAACTAAATGACCTCTTTCAAGTACTATATAAGTTTTTGTATCTCCGACATGAACAGTCTAATTTTTATAGTTTTGATTGAATAAAATCTCAAAGATGAAGATCGTTAAAGAGACTTACGCATATGCCCGAGATACGCACCTCATAGTTTAAGTTATTAGTATTGATGATATACTCGATGCTTGTTATAATAAAAGCAATGGTAATGAATGCAGTGAAAGTAAAGCAAGGCGTCTTCTTTTCTATGGTTATTTAACCAATACAGGTAAGTAGGGGGAAATTGCTTTCGTAAAAAATAATAACATAGCACGTGTATACCGGCTTGACCTTCCATCGATTGATGGCTAAATATTACTTTTCTTTATCCCTGTCTTTACTGGAAGCACATACACACATGACATATGTACAAATGTAGGCTTTGAGTCGAACATTACTAAACATTCGAGAACGCTCGCTATTTTTATATATATATTGTTTTATTAACGCGTCAATGTTTTTCATTACTAATAACTATTATTGTTCCATAAGATTATCAAATAAACGTTTTAGACTTAAGAATGCTGTCACTCTATTAAAAATGATTCAAAAGCTAAAAGCGAATACATTCTTGTGTTATCTAGAAATTTTTTTTATTGTCAAACCTCCATTAGTTCTCGTTGAACACCTTACTCATCGTTTTTTCGTTTTCCCATTTGACTTACATAACGAACTTACTATAATTCTATTAGTAATTGGATTTCATCACTTGATCTTGAATTACTCCTTCTTTAACCAGTGAAGAGGAAAGAAGGTTAGTTAAAAATCAATGACAAACATTCACATATTTTGATATCAATTCTACCAAGCTGATCAATTGTTTGTCACTATCTTACAGTCTAAAATTGAATGAAGTCTTACTCACTTTCAACAACGTTGAAGATGCAGTCATTTCAGAGGATTTTATTTTTTTTGACATTTAATATGATCCATACAAATAGATATTGAAACATTCACTAACTTAGAGTCGACTATAAAAACAACATCAATAACAGGACTTTTTTATTATTTCTTTAGAATATAAATAAAAGATGTAAAAGGATAAGCGTATGTCAGACTAATACTGATTAATAAAAATGTTTATTTTGATTTATTTATTTCTTCTAGTGCTTGGGAAACCTTTTGAAAATCTGGTATTTTTGATGCATCCGCTAATATTTCGATATGACGAATAACCCCTTGTTGATCGACGACAAATGCTGATCGTTTTGTAACACCTTTCATATTAAAGGCTGGAAATTCCTCGTATAATGAATCATAGGCACGTGCTGTATCCTTGTTAAAATCCGATAGCAGATCAAAAGGTAACTTTTGCTCTTCTTTAAATTTTTCCAATGTAAACAAGGAATCAACCGATATAGCGACAATAGTTGCCTTTAATTTTGAGTATTTGGCAATATCATCGCGTGCTGAACATAGCTCTTGTGTACATGTACCTGTGAATGCCAGAGGAAAAAATAAAATGACGACATTTGATTTGGACGTTAAATCTGTTAAGCTAATTTCTTGTTTTTGAGTGTTGAATAATTTAAATTCTGGCGCTTTTGAACCAACGGAAACTTTTGATGATGCCATATTTTTAGAACTAAATTACAAAACCATTAATAGCTCTTGATTGGATGATGAATATCGTATCCTAGTTCATAGTATCAAATCAGATATAAATAACAGTAGGTGCAAGGTAACAACAGTAACTACTACTACACTGTACGTATAGTTGTTCTACATGGTCTGCCGTATTGCTTGTTGTTTTTTTATTTTTGTTCTTTCATTTCATGGATATCTAATATATATACTCGCCTATAGATACTTTTAAATCAACGGTATCCTGTTTTATCTGTAAGTAGAGTCATCTATTCTTTAACCGTTCAATACGTAATATTGTTTAACCAATAATTTCTTTTCACTGTTTTATTATATATCTACGTATATACACACTTTTCACTAGGGGTGCGCTTAATGGTGGTGACTATTTTTACTGCACAAGTCGACAATCTTGAGATTATTTCTGACGGAATCTTGATTTCAGTACTTTCTTCCTGAGAAATGCATTTTTTTCAGATTTTCAGTCAGAATCTGATGGTGTGTAGTCATACGACCATGGCTCGTACAATCAAAAGCCAGTTGGGTACTCACCAATACACGTGAAATTAAAAAAAAGACTCATTTTTGCGGGACTTATTCTAGTACATATTATAGACTTTTTTTATATCAAGACTTTTTATAATGTATATTCAGAGTTCTCCAGCCAGAAGCCGTTACTGAGGTATCAGTGTTTTTCAAACAATCTCCTTATTCAGACCAGAATGAACTGATCTTGATTTCTTACCATGAATCTTGAAAAATTTTTCAGATCAGGTTATTCTAATCTGAATCTTATTATTGATTGTACAGGGTCAGAATCTGATAAGATTGACCTGAAATCAAGATTCTGTCAGAAATGATCTCAAGATTGTCGACTTGTGTGACCGACTGACTTTACCGACCAAATTTGATTGGTCTATCCCATGGTTACACCAATCAAATTTGGTCAGTAAGGTCGGTCGGTCAGTAAAAATAGTCACCACCTGCTTAATCTGTAGAAGTACCGTTTTTTTATTATTATATTAGCAATAGTCTTTTTCTCGCTTTAGTAATGTGCTAATAGAATGCTCAGGGCCAGGTTGGATGGACGCCAATGTCACTCTAGTGGATGACTTTCCCTTTTCCCAGTCTCTCTATCATAAATACATTAAAATTCAATGTCTCTCATTTCGTCCTGCAAAACAGCTATAAAGTCTACTTAAAGTTCACCTTATTCTTTGTGAAATAGTATAAAGCACACGTGAGAAAAAATTAAATAAAGAACTTATAATTGAGTCATTTTGTAAGGTGAAGAATTTCAATATAGATAATAAGAGATACACAACCTTTTTCATCATGAAAATCGACTATTGTCTGTTTGAGACGTTTCGTCTTTATTAAAAAGAGATGCTCAGGG
>CAJNOQ010001694.1:0-29282 GCA_905250885.1 Didymodactylos carnosus | reverse complement strand
ACCTAAACTATAATTTCAGAACTTCAGACAAGAAAACTAAGCTAATTAGATGAAAGTCGAAAAAAAAGTAAACGTTCTAAACTCAAAAATTATTTCTTGTGTTAACGTTTTGAAAGTAAGAAAAACTAAATTAGTCATTTTGTAGCCCTAACTTCGCGATTCAGTAGAAGACACATTCGCTCACACAGTACTTTAGTCTATTTTCTCACTGGTTAGTTCCTTCAAAAGCTTCAATTTCATTCAATTTGTCTTTAGTCCAGACCGGGCATGCAATCATGCCAAGCCAGGGCTCGCTGGTCGGCAGCGTACACCTTCGAGTGCGAACAGTTGGGTGACCGAACATGTTCGGTAACAACCCGTTCGGTGCCTTTCAGCGATTCCTAGTTTGGGATGGTTGCGTGTCTACATTACACAGGGGCATAGCAGAAAGGAAAAAACACTGTACTTCTCTTTTCGATAAAAAAGACATATGTTTGAAAATAGAAGAGTGAATCATAACCAGCGAAACTCTCCTGATTTGTTTTATCGTGGCAAAACCCGAATAAAAGCCGAAATTTTTTTTGCTTTGACCCGAATCAATATTTTTCACCCCCGAACCCTACCCGAGATGATCGGATTTGACCCGATCCGTTTCGGTCTCTGGTCCAGATATCAGTAGATATGACAGACAAAAAAATTGCATATAAGTTACTTGAAATGAAATTTATTAAATTAAATCAAGTTTTTTTCGAGAAAACAGTATATTTCAAGTAAATGCGTTTTACATTTCACAGTGCAGAACTGATTTACCTCGAAATCCAGTGTTTTCTAGAATTTAACGATTTTTTAATAGAAAACTTTATTTAATTTAATAAATGCATACGAATAAATCCAGCATTTCTGAAATCAATTAGTTCAGAAAAATATGCCGATAAAATTGAAGGTTTCAGAAAAAAAATTATAAAAATATCACTCTGGTATAGTACAAAACCAAAACGATTCAGCAAAATACGAACGAAAAAGAAATAATTCTTCTATTTAGTATTTACAAACGTATTATACACTTGAAAATAACAAATTTGGTTTTTATTCTTAAGAAAAGCCTTTTTGGTACTTCAAAATACCCTCCCATTTATCTTTATAAAACAGTTGATAACCTACAACACCAAAACCGCTTTTCAGTTTCCAAAAGTCCCCATCATATCCTAAGAAACCATGTTGGCCTTTCAGAACGAGTCAAATATCCTATGGTACCCTAATATTAACACAAACTAATTTGGTTCTGTAGGATTAGGCATGCACCGGTTTCGGTTAACCGAAACCGATCATAACCGAAAATGTTGCACTAGTTCTTGAAAATACGTTTGACACAACATGAAGCAATCATCTGTTGTTCAATCAACAACCGTTCAGCCTGGAAGAAAGATGCACAGTGTACAAAATCAGAAATAAGCCAAATAAGTGGTATTTCTGACTTTTCATCATGAAGGAAGAGTTTCCTAAAATTGAGTTTAGCAAAAAAAGTAAGTTACATCAAATTTAATTTTGTAGATTTTATTTACTGGGCACACCTGTATACAAATCGATCTTCACAACAAAAAGCAATAAATATCAGTTTTCATCGTGAAGGTGCGCCTAGCAAATAAAATCTAGAAAATTAAATTTGCTAAACTCAAGTTTGAGAAACTCTTCCTTCACGATGAAAAGTCAGAAATACCACTCATTTGTCTTATTTCTGATTCTGTACATCGTGCTTCTTTCTTTCAGGATGAACAGTTGTTGATTGATCAACAGATGCTTCCTTCATATTGTGTCAAACGTATTTTCAAGAACTTGTGCAACATTTTCGGCTATGATCGGTTTCTGTTAATCGGTTTAAAACCGAAACCGGTGCATACCTATGTAGGATACCTTTCATGGGTATTTTAGAATGTGAAATATCTTCTTGCTATTTTAGTTTGCTTCCTAAACGGTTTGGTTTTCTCTCTCTTATAGAGAATCAGAATGGGTTTTCTATGAAAAATGCTATACCCTTTTGGTTTTTCAAAATACCGAATTTATAGAGTAGTCTAAATCTGTTAAGAGTAACTCTTTTAGGTGAAATTCGTTTGCACGCGTTAAAAATATATGCATGGACATAAACTCATTAAATCCCTTCAAAACCATATTTAACGTTGTTGAGAAAATTCAGTTTTTCTAAATTAGGGACGGAAAAGTCGGAATTCTGCCCAAAATTCCCAATTTTCTTCAACACAGCTCAACGTCTATGTAATAAAAATATCATATTCGGAATCACCATCAGAAGCTGAATCAACTGATGTGTATCTCTATTCTATCCGAATACTTTAATTTTTTTCCGAATTTTCACGTTGAAAAAAAATCAAAAATCACCAAAAATGAAAATTAACCAAAAATTTTGAAATAGAGATTAGACGACTTATTTTTTGATCCTAATTTCGAATATAATATTTTTATTACATAGACGTTGAGCTGTGTTGGAGAAAATTAAGAATTTCGGACAGAATTTTCACTTTTTCGCCTCTGATTTAGGAAAAAATGAGTTTTCTTAGCGACGAAACAAAATTTAGAAAGAAGCGAAGATTACTTTTAAACCTGATCTTTCAGGCAATCTAATGAAGCATAAATGAATGTTTCAATGACTCACAAAAAACTAGATAGGTTTATCAAATTTATGCTCGTGTTTAACACCGTCAGACAGCGACGTCTATGGTGGACAAGCTTTTAATTTCATAACGGATCAAATATCATATGTCCATTCAGTTTTCGACGCTGAATAAGAAAAAAATAGTTTTGGAATTATAAACAGAAAGGTTCGAACTTTTTCTAACTCGAAGAGTTTTTCGACTTTTAAGTATTTTTGGATTTTTTTGAAAAGTTAACAAACACATTTTTGTAATCAGTTCAACTCGGGCTGTCCAATGTTATATAATACGTTGCGAAAAAAAATCTGACTCAAAGTTTGCAATATTTGGCATCTTACAATATTTTCTTGTTTTATTTGATAATTTTATAGTTCCAGTTGCAATTATGAAAAGAGGAAGCGTCTTTGGATGGCATTGAATGTTTTTGTCCTGAAGTCGTATATAAAGACAAATTGTCTAAAGCAGTATAGAACGAAGACCAGTGGCAAGAAAAGTATGCGTCTCTCCATGCACGTATATAATAGTGAAACAATAATCAGCCTGGCGCATCTGTTACGAGAGAGAGAAATATAGTGTAAATCTGTTTTTGATTTCAAATAACTTGAGAGTAAAAATAAGAACAATACGATAAAAGTAAAACATTAAAAAACACAATTTTTTCTATTGTTTAATCGTATTTGTAGCGGACGAAGATGGATAAGGATGACTTACTTTTGTGACAGTGACACCTGAGACACTGATACTTCGAGAGCGTATTGGTTGCTCTGCTACTAACTCCTCTTTAGCTTTAACCATTTTTTCTAAACCTCTTTCAAACCGTGGTACGTGAATTACCGTGTTTCTGCTTTCACGTTTTACAGTTCTATCACTCGTATCCAGTACGGGGTCTGACGCCGATAAACGTTTTATTTTCGTAACTGTTAGTTTTGTTCTATTTGCATTATCAGCACATTGCTCATTTTTGCGTTTGCTAATATTTGCTGATTTTTTCATTGTTGTTTGGAAACAAGGCATAGGTAAATTTGTGGATGACCGTTTCAATTTAAGTACACTAACACTTCCGACAGTCCGTGATCTAATTGTACTACGTTCTTTTTCTTCGAAAATCAAAGGAGGTAAAATATCTATTTGAGATAAATCAGTATTACTATTTTCTACTTTTGCATTCTCTCCCACTGTAGGTCTATCAACTCGTTTCACTTTGATAACACTGATGCCTGTTCCTACTGTGCTACTTTCTAACGTGTCTTTCGAACTACGAGCACTAACATCATTTTCAGATGAACTCTTTACGTTGTCATGGTCCATGAATGGTTTTCCAATTTTCTCTACAAAATCACTGCTATCTCGGAGTGTCGTTAATGTTCGTGCGATTGACGAAGATGATTTTAAGGTGTCCGTACGAGTTAGTTTAGGGGTTAAATATTTTTTGCATTGTTTGTCATCCTTTCGTTCCTTACGGCGACGTTTGAAACTAAAAAGTTAAAATAGAGTTATTATTCGATAGTTTATTACTCTAACATGTTCAACTTACCATGAAAGGTATCGCAACAAGCAACACCAACAACAAAGAAGAGCTAATGGGAGGGCAACTGATAACCCAATTATCAGACCAAGGTTAGTACTATTTGATTCTGATGCTACTGGTCGAAGGAATGGAACATTAATTTTTTTGTGTTAATTGAAACACCAGTTTACTTACGTGCAGTTATCACCGCATCAGTTGAGCTGAAAGATATAGAAACATAACAATGTATAATTAAAAATCTTAAATGATGAAAATGTTACTTAGCAGTCGTTGTTGTTGTTGTTTCACCCGGACACAGTCCTACACTACTGGTACCAACAAAGAATGTAACACAGTATTGTTCTGATTGAACTTTGTTACTAATTAAAAAGAACGAATTATGTTTCGCGAATCAAAATGCAACAAGTTTAGAACCTTCTTTTTAAACTCAATAATTTTACTACCTATCAATGGCAATAGCACACAAGACTTGTGCTCCGACTTCGCTTGATGTTGGTGTCCATGTCAGTGATACTGACCATACTGATGATGTATTTTTTATAAGAGCACCTTTGAAAACTATTGGAAACGACGAGGTACCAATATCAGTTATACTTGTATTTGTTCCACAATTATTTTCCGCAACTAATTCCATTGTGAATGGTTGACCAACTTGAATACCAATGCATGCATTCGACAGAACAGCACCGATTAATGGTGGACGAACTGTACACGATGGTGAAGTGTAAACGTGGATGAGAAATTGAATGGGAACAGACGAAAATGCGGTTGTTGTTGTACTATTCCAAAAATCTTCAACCTGAAGATGAAGGAATTATTCTCTGACGTTTCTTTTCAATTCAAAATCATCTACCTGAATAGCAACAGCATACCAATCGTTACTTTTTACACCAGTAATAGCCAATGTACAATTTGGAAAAATTGTTGTCCCATTAGGTAATGATGAAGGTTGGCAGACATCACCACATTCGTCAACAGGTGTCTTAGTAGAATATCGACATTTTAGATAATCATTGTCCGCATCTAATATTGGTATTGGTATATACTGTGTTATACCAGCAGGAATATTTATAGGTGATATCATTGTGGCAACTGGTGGGGTATTCAGTTTACCATCTGGTCTTATACTTAGATCGATTGAGCAAGCAATACTCCAGTCCATACCTGAGTTACTGGAATATAATGCTAAAGGTTGCCAAGCATGATCGCGAAAGGCAACGGTGAAATGTGATCCTGCAGAAATATTAACAATATCGGAACGTTGTCCAATAGTCAGTTGTAAAGGAATACTGTAATCGGTACAAAAAGGTGTTATTGGAACAGACACATAACCACCTGAAGTACTACAGTTTGCTACGCAAGATAAGAGATCATTACCGCCACCAGGTGAAGGTAGAGTTAACATTGTCTGGTTCATTATGTAAGTATTATTACAATAAATAGTTGGCCAAGTCCAAGAGTAGGTTTGCGTTATCATTATAGACACTTGATCTCCAGTATTTGATGGTGGTATGTTACTCAGTGGCTTATATGTTATTGAGCCACCATGAAAATGAAGGGCTCTGGTGAACAAAATAACCGTGAAAAACCATTCTAGTACAATGTGCCACTGCTGAACGTACAAAAACATGACAGTAGAAGTCTACTGTCAAGACTTTTGCCAGAACAGCGAAAAATTGTACGCACTCGAACAAGCAATAGATTGCTTTTCTCTATAAAGTCAAGTAACGATTCTCAGTGTAACATGTAAATAAGATATACCACTCGATCACGTAAACATATTTTAATAGCAAAATTCAAAGCGGTTGCGAATTTAATTACTTTCGTTGAGAATATTAATCACGTCACTTTTACGTCATTAAGTCAACAACATTTCGATATTAGATGTTAATAAGATTTCTTCAGAATATCAAATTGGTAAGAGAAACCTGAAACTTCATCTAATGTGACTTGATTCGAAACTGCAAATAAAAGAATATTTTCATACATAAGAAAGTGAAGTTCATGCACAATTCATTATGATCATGTACCAACATAGTTCTTGTTTTATTTCACAAAGTTCAAGAACTTGAATTTATAGTTGAGCAATGGCGCCCGTCAGCATGGGCGAAAAAGCGCTCCATGGCTTGTTCTCAAGTAGAGAAAACGTATTGATTCTGAGGAAAACGGAATGGTAGAGGTTACGGTTTTCGTCATTCAATAGCCAAGACTTTAAAGCATCGTTTCATAAGCAATAAATATTTCAAATTATTTTTAAATATGAGTTTCCAACGAGCCTCTGGAGGACCATTTTATAAGCCGAAATTTTTATATAGCAACGTACAAGTCTTTTTCTATGAGTAGGTAGCCTAAAGTGTCCTCGTCAAAACGGAAACTAAACGATCTCTTATTTTCCGACATTACTTCGCCGCATCGGATTTCCTTAGAGTTTCATAATCGACACTTTTCAGGTGAGGTGGTTTCGAAGACAAATGGAAACATAGTAGGTTATCTATCACACTGAGTCTTATGACAACTTTTGTTTTTCGAAAAGGTCCAAAAACCTAGTGAAACGCTATATTAGGTGAAACATTCCATTTTGCGTAATTTTTATGTAAAATTAGAAAATTCATAACTTCATCAAAAACAATATAGACTACTTAAGAATACCAGATTATACACTAATTTATCTGGCCTGTACCATAGAGTTTAGTAAACGATGTAAAAATTAATAGAAAATACTTGGCCTTTTGAAGAAGTGTTCTAGAAATCTTCCAAAATAAAAAAGTACTTTTTACTACTCTTAAGTACAGAATCATATTGAGCCGATAAAACAGAATATATTCTGATATTCTTAAGTAGTCTAGATCGGTTTTGATGGAGTTATGAATTTTTCGATTTTTGATGTAAATATTCAAACATGGGTTATTCTACTCAGTATAGGTTTTCATTAGGTTTTTGCATTTTGTTCTGAAAACTAATGTTGCCACGAGCCTCAACATAGTCGATTACCACCTATGTTTCCATTTATTTTAAACATTTCCAACTTGAAAATAACGAAGATAAGTAGGTTCAACAACACGAATCTTCCTCTAAACCTTGATAGCTAGCTACCTCAAACTTGTGTAGTTTACTTTACTAATTTTATTATCAAAACAAAGATAAGAGATTGTAACAAAGAGAACAGGTAGTGAACAGTAAACGTTACACCTTTTTCGAGAAGATAGTAGAAATGGTACATACGTATGGATTATGTATTGAAGATGTATAAATAGACATAGAAAGACAACAATGATGAGATAGTCATAACGAGAAGCTTACATTTTTAGCTTTTTGTCGGGAGGCATGCTATTGAATATATATATTGAATAATGAAATGGTGTTACTAACAAGTGCAAAAAATTCATTTGTTTACAGTTCGTATAAGTAGAGAGGCAGGAAAGGACAATTTTCGATCGTCGAGAAGATTAAGTTGACATACCTCTGTTTTTGAAGCCCCTCAACGTGTATTAGCACGCGTTCAGTTCCTGTGGAAAATATTAAATAATCAATCTGCTGTCTCGCCTTTCAATCTTGTGACGCCTTCTGATAATCGACATTGCCAGTAGTAATACGCTGTAGTAGACCACGAGTAGTAGACTACTTTAATGTCTGAAGCACCAGGTCTGAGAATAACTCTTAGAAAATTAATTTGTTAGATTAAACGACAAAAACATATTGAAATAGATGCGTTTTCTGAATATCGAATAAGTTGGGGTAAATCAGGACAGTCTTTTTGATTTTCACAGTAGTTTGAACGCGCCTAACGCTTTTTAGTCAGGAAAAAAGGACACTTCACAGATGGCTAGATCGGACATTTCTCTACCTACTGATTTAACAATCTAGTTAGAGTTCAATAAGATTAATTAGTACCCATCAGTTTCCAGAGAGCTGCAATGGAATGTGCAGAATTACCCTAAATGGAATGGGGGTAATTCTGGACAGTTCAGCAAAAACGGTTGGAAGAAAGTAAAACAGCTTGTTTTCTACGGTAAAGTTTCACCTTTCTTTATATGATCCGCCTTTCAGTCAAGGGAATTATTTTAACCATTTTATGCTCATGGATTCTCCGAAAATCGAACAAAAGGTATTTTCTAATAACAGTTTATTGGTCGACATTGAATGTATGATGTTTACAAGGTATTCAGAATATCGATAAGAGGGTAGCCACCATGTAACAATATTATCATATAATTCTCTTATACATTCCAACATGATGTCCGCGCATAGTCGTTATCTAACAAGTAGAAAAGATCTTGATGTTTAGAATCAACAATTTGTGCTTCTTGTATTTTCAAATTTTTTCACATATGTAAATTGTCGTGGTCTACAAACTGAAGCTGTCAAAATGAATTCAACTAAAAGTTCATAATGGATCTTTAGACGCGGCCTTCAGGAAAACATAAGGATAAGAAAACATTAACATTTAATTTTACTGTTGCTCACTAAGCTTGATCAGATGTGGCTGGAGATACGGTTAACAGTATATTTGTCGTTGTTACTGTGATACGATCGTTGTTAAATAATGTTGTGTTGGAATATCACTGATATGACTACTATTTAAACACATACTTCTTTGTACAGATTTTGTCGTCGTATTTGATTTGTAAAACATTGCATAACGAGTTTCAATTAAATCATTTAACAATAAACTATCAATCGCACTAATCATCATCACAATAATCAGAGGTGGTAATACTAGCCACCAAATTTGTTTTTTATTACTTTCGGTCATTATTTGAAGTTGTCTTCTTCAGATACAAAAAGTTTGAAGGCTGTAATTTATTTTTATTACCTTCTATTGTTTCATCTTGACCATGAGTTAGTTATTAAACAACTCTGACATAGTATTTACATACTTTGCAGGAAAACAACCTTTTATCTTTCCTGTTTCGTTTAAAATAAAAACAACGTTATTATTAGATTTTTGTTGTGTTATATTCAGCATTTCAATGCTTATTTATAATGATTCTTGTTTCTTTTTCAGCACAGTTTCATACTGACTACTTGGCAACAGAGAAAACTGCTGTTTCGTTTAAACAAAACTCATTTCTTTGGACTACAGTTCTGCTCCCGTTGCTTGCCAATTACATTAAACATTACCAACATGATATGCAACCATTTTTCGTGGATATTGAGTCAAATCTTATATGTGTGACCATTGGATTTCTTTGATGTGCTATTTCGACTCTCAAGGTTCAAATTTTACTTCTTTTCTTTTCTTTTCTCTATTTCAAAACTTAATTTCTACCTCTCCATGCCATCTACAAAAGACCTTCTCACGTACATTTAATGTTTTGGTGGGTGCATCCTTCTTTCGATGAAATAATGATTATGATGACGCTGGTTGAAAAACTGTTCTATGTATAATTGAGACAAACACTTAAACTAGATTCAAGTTCTTTTGAACTAATATTAAAAACTCACTGTTTATTCAAAAAACAAGGTTTCCGAAAAAATCTGAAAATTTAGCTAATTTTCTGAAAGCTTTGTATTTTACCGAAATCACGAAAGCGGTCAAAATGCAGTTTTGTTGTGTCATAGTGTCAACTTTCGTATACTTTGAGATGAACCCGATCTTGTTTTCTTAGTACTTTAAATAGAAAAGAAAAATGGAAACAGTACCTATTCTTTGACTAAGGATAACTCTGTTTTACTGTAATGCAATCTAAGCTGGGCTAACATCTGCTAAAAGCTTTGCCAAGATTGGATAATTCGTGTCATAATAGATTTCTGCAAAGGCGATAAGCGTTATTTTACGATTCTAAACAAGAAGGCTGGGTACATAAGCAAAGTCACTAAATGTAGAATAAACAAAAACAATAAATGAGCATATGAATGCCTCAAGACTCGAGCTTAGATCTTATACTCTTCTCTATTATTTCAATTCATCTTCAAACTTGAATAAATCCAAATTTGTTTTCTAGTACTTTCGGTCATTATCTCAGTCTGTCTCCTTGAGATGAAGGCTGTATTTTATTTTTATTACCGTCTAGTGTTTCATCTTGACCATGAGTTATTAAACAACTTTGATATAGTATTTACATACTTTGCAAGAAAGCAATTTTTTATCTTTTGTTTAATAAAAACAACGTTATTATTAGATTTTTGTCGTGTTATATTTAGCATTTCAATGCTTATTTATAATGATACTTGTTTTCTTCCAGCATTGCTTTAGTTCTCAAGAAAAGAAACTCTCTTTCTGATGCACACAATAAAATACTTTCAGAAAAAAACACATGAATTAATAGCGGTTTGGATTTGTGTGTATTATCAAACTGTTTTGAATCATCTGAGGTAGGTACCTGATTTTTATTTATAAATGATAGAGAACGTATAATTTAGCCATTAAACACTGGAAAAAAATACAAATTCACAATCTCTAAGATGAAATGTTGAAAGTCACATTGGGAAAATATCGAATTGGTAAGCAATTTTGAATTATAGGTCGTCGATTTTCCATCACTTTTTCCATATGTTCGAAGAGAATACAATATACAATATTTCCAGCAGAGCTATAACTTCTGAGATAGAGTGTGGTCTATCAGTAATGAAAGTTTACGTCGATCAGCTACAGTTTCAACGGTGTAGATCAGCTACTGATAAACCACTGTCTCAGAACTTCCAGCTCTGCTGGAAATATTGTACGATGTATCCTCTTCGAATATACTGAAAAAGTGATGGAAAATCGAGGTATCCGTGATTCAAAACAGTTTGATAATAGTGAAGTTATTGCAGTCTGTTAATCAAATGAATGAAACACAAAAATCTAAACCGCTATTAATTCATGTGTTTTTTCTGAAAGTACTTTATTGTGTGTATCAGAGAAAGAGTTTCTTTTCCTGACGAGGAAACGTTTTTCAGTGAACTCTTCTGATTTCGCTTGTTCATACGTCATTCGATAGAGGGTTGGGAGCAGGTAAAAAGCCTAAATAGATATGGGCCCATGGCTCTCTCCTCAAAAGTTACAGCCAGTTTTTTAGTTTTCCCTGCGAAAACTAGCAAAACTAGAAAAATGCAGAATTCCGCCTAGAAAGGTCGTAGCAAGCTGAAATGTTTTTTAATGGTCACTCTAGAGGTCTACTAGATACCCTGAAAATTTAAGCTTTCCGTCTCTCTTCCTTCCTGAGTTATGAAAATTCTAACGGTCACAAACTCGTTAGTTAATTCGTTTTTACCGTACGCCGAAAAGTTTGTGGAACTCGTAAAGGAAGAACGATGAAAGGTGGGATTTTCAGGGTATCTAATAGACCTCTAGAGTGACCAACAAAAAACATTTCAGCTTGCTACGACCTTTCTAGGCGGAGTTCTGCATTTTTCTATTTTTGCTAGTTTTCGCTGGGGAAACTAAAAACATCGCTGTAACTTTTGAAGAGAGAGCCATGTGCCCATATCCATTTAGGCTTTTTACCTGCTCCCAACGCTCTATCAAATGACGTATGAACGAACGAAATCGTTCCCTCGTGAGAACTAAAGCAATGCTGGAAGAAAACAAGTATCATTATAAATAAGCATTGAAATGCTGAATATAACACAACAAAAATCTAATAATAACGTTGTTTTTATTTTAAACGAAACAGGAAAGATAAAAGGTTGTTTTCCTGCAAAGTATGTAAATACTATGTCAGAGTTGTTTAATAACTAACTCATGGTCAAGATGAAACAATAGAAGGTAATAAAAATAAATTACAGCCTTCAAACTTTTTGTATCTGAAGAAGACAACTTCAAATAATGACCGAAAGTAATAAAAAACAAATTTGGTGGCTAGTATTACCACCTCTGATTATTGTGATGATGATTAGTGCGATTGATAGTTTATTGTTAAATGATTTAATTGAAACTCGTTATGCAATGTTTTACAAATCAAATACGACGACAAAATCTATACAAAGAAGTATGTGTTTAAATAGTAGTCATATCAGTGATATTCCATCACAATATTATTTAACAACGACCGTATCTCCAGCCGCATCTGATCAAGCTCAGTCAGCAACAGCAAAATTAAATATTGTAATTTCTCTTTCTGCTACAGTTCCAACTATATTCAGTTCGATAATACTTGGATCAAATTGTGATACTATCGGTCGAAGGGTATTAATAACTCTTCCCTTCATTGGAAAACTGTTAAGATATGTAATAATGACGGCGGTGAACATATGGAATTTATCCAATATATTTATTATTATTTCTGTTATTCTCGACGGTATCTTTGGCACATCAGCTCTAACCATTTTGAGTGCATTTGCTTTTGTCACCGATTGTACTACGTTAAAACAACGAACATCGGCAATTATTATTACCGATGTTAGTATTACAATGGCGCGTGTTGTCGCTTTAGTTGGACTTGGATATTATTTAAAATACTACGGCTATTTGATACCATCTTGTGTTACGCTCGGTTTAAGTACATTAGGTCTTGTATATTCTCTGCTATTTCAACGAGAATCAAATCAAACAGTAGATCATTTAAATATTTTCCAACAATTAAAATTGATACGTTTGACACCGATATTTAAGGTTTTACAAGTGTTCACAATTGAACGAAAATCAAATAAACGTAAAATTCTATTACTTACAGTATTCACACATTTGTCAATAATTGTAATGATTTATGGTAGTTTTTCTGTTACATATTTGTATTTGTACGGGCAACCATTTTGTTGGGGATCGTATAATATTCCAAATTTATTGTAGAGAATAATGGAGTGGGTCTGAGTGTATGAAGATCAAAGAAAGTAACGGTCTGTTTTTAGCCCACTTAATGATTATGTAAAAACTGAATCGCACACATGGGAAGTGAGTCTAAATTCATCCGCACAAGCGATTCTAGTTCTTTTGCTAACGATTGTTTTCACATTAACAATTACATCAGATAGTTTTTTAATACCCATGACTGGAGTAATTACATTTATGATTCAACTAGTGTTATTTGGTATTGCACGATCAACATGGCTTTTATACTTAGGTGTAAAGGAAGAAAGTTTATTCTCCATAAAACAGTTGAAGTTAACTCTTTTTTTCTTTGCAGCTGTTTGCATTGGTGCAGTGTTTCGTGTTACATGTGGTGTACTCCGATCTCGGATAACAAAAGTTGTTGAACCAAATGAATATGCTGTTGTCTTCGTGTTTGCTGGTATATTCGAATCAGCTGGATCCTATGCACTAAGTGCCATGTGCAATGCAATCTACAATGCCACTATTCATACTGATCCAGGTTTCGTCTTCGTCGTCATCGCTGGCGTTGGTATTCTACCATTGTTAACCATGGGGTGAGAAAGTTCAATTATTTTCGTATAGCTTGATGCTTGCCTCTACGCAAAAAGTATGTAGAGTATTACTCTAGTATCTCTCTATTCAAATATCAGTCCGTCCGCAGCAAACTAGCAACATAAGTGTATTGTGCACTCATGACAATAGTGTTTTATACTTGATGAAGCTGTCAGATGGCTTATAGACTATCTAAGAGGGGGTCCAACTATTGACAGAAGACTTCAAATAAGGAAGCTAGTCTAACAGCTCTCGCTGGCAAATGAAAGTTACAGTGTCGACATTTTCGCTGGTATTGGATCTGATCATCATCACGCGGCATGAAATTTTTGTCAGCCATATTGTCTTATCATGCTGTCTAGAGACGTTTTTAACTTTGAATACATATTTGTTAGCGTTTATGTACTGTTACGCGAAAATCTCACTCATCGAGAGCACTGCTGCAAAGGTCGACAGAAGAAAAGCATGTGGATATTTCGAAACCGGATATATGTGGGTCATTATGCTAGCTACACTTGATTTAATAAGAAAAACGGATTCAAAATAAATAAACACAAAAAGGAAGGTTGCAAGCGTCAAGGCAATCCGAGCTTTGTTTTATATACATACAAGAGTATATATGTAGTGGACGTAGATATATTAGACTGTAAGTCAGTATAGAGCCACATGACTAGCAGATGAAAGTTAGTTATCCTTTAAAGCTGTTTTCTTTTTTCTTTTATAGATACATGTTATGGATTGATCATCAGAGGAAGTGTTCCGAATATGCCAACCTTGAAATTCAACAATAATTTACTTTTACAGATTTGTATGACTTTATCAATAATTTTAATATTTCTTTTCATATGAAAATTGTTAAAGAAATACCATGGCCAAGACGATGTCTTGTCCAACTGACGATCATCCTTAAATGAGAGAGTAAGCGTGAAAAGCTAAAGAAAATCAATATGATCGCTCGATGAAAACCTTCGATAGTGTATACAGCAAGTTATTTTTTTTGTTTTGAGTTATAAGCTCCATTTCATTTCAATGTTACAAAGTTGAACTATTATTAATTTGCTCATCTAAAGTGTTATATTGTTTTTGCCGAGGAGAAGTTTCATCTCAGATGTATCTTTAGCTTCTTCATCGGTGTATTTTTCAGTTCTGATGCGAAACGTTACGTCCATTGGATCTCAGAATAGAAGTGAGAGGGACTGTCTTTGTGTTTCATCTGTGAGTTGCGCCAATAAGGTAACGTTTGCCGTATGTGAAGAAAACATTCACGCTTGAACTTTCAGTGAATGTGTATCTGTAGAATATTTGACACTCGGATCAGTTCGTTGCTAGAGCCAATCTAGCGTCCTGTGATTGAGGTGGTCTGGCTGTGCCGCTATCCTCTGTGCATCAAACAGGATCCAAATGATCGTTGCTACATTCTGAAACACTCAAATGGCAAAGCGATCTTACACCGAGGAAACACACAATTTGTGATACTTCAACCTTGTGCATTTCTTTCACTGTTGTGACTTTTCATTCTGAGATCTCTGCAGTCAATATATTTAACTGAACCTACACACCGGAGAAGACTTTAGATTTGATGCGTTGTCCGAGAAAAAATATTCTCTTTCGATTCTAAAACTGTCAAGAAGAAAATAGTTCAACTTTGAGACAAAAAAATGAATTTTCCTCTCCGAATGCTCTTCTCTCTCGAAAATTGCTGTGTACTTACTGATGACATTAGTCAAACAGTTACTCTATTTTCATTAACTACAACAAAACCCAAAAAACAGTCGTTGCATTGCGTTAAAAAGTTAAGAAATGACTATAATTGACGTGTATTGTATATCTATCTGTTACATATGTTAAAAGAGAACAAAGAATAAACACAATGGACGATAATATACGCACACTGTCTGTCTGTTTTTCTTCTTCTATCGACGGATGGACGAGATAAAAAAATATTACATCGTTACAGACTGAGATAAAGGAAAATACGAAGTCAGTGTGATCCTAGTTTCGTGCAAGGATTGATTTTATACTTACCTTTGATATTTTAAGGAACAGAATGATATAATAATAAAAAACTTTCCTCAACGGTGGGCAAAGGAAAAATTTCCTCAAGATCTTGTCTCGAATTAGACGCGATCTTGCTGTAATCTTGCCGCGATCCCGTCACTGTCTTGAATCAAATGAAACGGGATCGCATAACGGACATGATCGAGAACGCGATTCCAATTATAAGATCGCGATTTTATTTTGTCAAGATCAACATTTTTTCGTTACACGGGAAAAAATCGGGTTCGCGATCAGAATGGAACTGGAATATCACTAGGGTTAAAGAGTGAAAATGATGTCTGTCGTCCCGACAAACCTTACCAAAGTTTAGTTTCGTATTTATAAAACCGAGCTGATCGCTAAGTGATTCCATCTTCAGTCTTATTCTTCACAAAATGAAAATAAAATTTGAAGATTAAAATACTATTTATTCCAAATCAATGCATACAATAGTTTTAGTCACCAAAGAACGGGAAATGGTTTCTGTAAGAAAATGGCCTAGTATTATTCTGACGAAAATGATACTTCCCAACACTTTAGAATCATTTGACCAGAACTCATATACCGGAAGATAGAGAATCCTCCTCGCAATAAAATAAGCTATACATAAGCGTTGCGAAAATATATCCATATAGGACAATTATTAAAATATTAGAGGAATTGTAGTTTATTGTTTTGAAAAAAATAGTAAAACACAAAAGAATGAGTTTTGACATAATAATAATAGTATAAGTTCTAGAATTAATCATTTGACACATTTTTTTCAGCATTCTAAAGATAGTTCGTAATGTTTTACAACTCTAATATTCTGAGGATACTTTTCATAAGGCTGTTAGATGTTTTTCAGAAGACTTTTAACAACTTTCAATTCACGTTGAATATCTAAGTATCGTGGATGAGTGGGCGATAATATTTCAATCGACTTTTCATAATATCTTAATGCCATCTCATAATTATGTTTGGCTAAGTAACATACGCCGATAATATGATAAATTGGAGCAAGTAATAGATGGCTAGGTGACAAATATTTAAGATCAATTTCTAGGGCCTTTTCACAGTTTTCTAAAACTTTATCATAATCACATTTATTCTGATAGAGTAAACCGATGTTACTATATGTTGTTGAAATTGAAGAATGATTGAATGCCATCAGTTTAAATTGGATTTCTAGCGCTTTCTTACAATTTACTAAAGCTGGTCAAGTTGAAAACGAATCTAAACTTCTAGGTTCTCACTAGAGCTTTAGGTTCGTACGAACATTTAGATACCAAAACCTTTTCCACCTACAATATTTTATATGTAAGTTCCTAGGTTCTTGGGTTCTTGTCATGTTGAGAACGGCAAGTACCAGAACCCCACACTTCCTAGTTTGGCGGTTATCCAGCACTAGGGAGGTTCGTGTGTAAGGGAGCTCTTACCCAACCCTGTTCTAATTATTTGTTTTCTCTCTCTCTATTTTGTACTTAAAACAAACCTTTAATTTTAAAAAAAAGATGCTTAAACGAACATAAAAATGACAAAAAGTGATTTTCTGCAATGAAGTAGATACATACCATAACACTACTCCAACAAACAAGTGCAAGAGCACAAAATTATGAGTACAACATATCCGAAGTAGCTCTGATACTCATACTATTTTCGGGTCCACAATACAAGATTAGTGCTTATTTCTTGAATATCTCCGTCATCTTCATAGATAGCGACCTGCGGTTTTCAGTAATCGAAAGTAAACACTTAAAATCAACTTTTTATAAGCTAACAGCACTTTTGAAAAGGCTTAGAAGATCGTTTTTTCAGAGGATCTTTCGACAACCAGCTCCATTCTCAGAAAATTAACATACAAAGTTAGTAACTTTTTTGCATGCGTAGGTAGTCCGGACGTTACTCTACAAAATTATGCAAGTCCCAACTCTTCAGCTTTCGTCGTCCGAACAAAGCTCGCTTTCCCCGAGCGCGTGCCTGTGTCCGAGCAGACACCTCTGGGAATCTCAGAATGTCATAGAGTATAGGTAATCGACTACACTGAGGATAGTGGCAATATTTGTTTTTGAGTAGAAATAAAAATAACTTTGCGAGAGGCATTTTTGTGAAAACCCTGTTACCAGCAAAAATTAAAATTCTTAAATCTCATGTTGACTCAACGAAATTTTCAGGAAACGCTTAGAACAGCTTATAAATCATAATGGAAGCCGAAAAAAGTAAATTTCAGCTTGGCATTGGGTTAAGGTGTTTCAGAAACCTCCTGAAAAACTTCAACGCTTCAGTGTTCTGCTGGACCACTCTATTTTATCTGCAATTCAATAAGTTCTCAGTAATGCTCAATAAATGTTGGAAAAACCAACAGAAAATACTTTGATTTCTAGAAAGGTTTCCCAGAAACCTTCGGAACTAAGACAATACTTTTTTATTGATTCTACGTAAAAAATCAGAATTAGTGAATAAAATAGAGTGTTTCCTGAAATTCTGAAGCAGTTTGGATAATTTATGACTCAGTTATGAATTTTTTAAATTTTGATGAAAATAATCAAAACTGGGTTATATCACCTAGTATAGGTTTTCACTCGGTTCTTGCATTTTGTTCTGAAAACTAACAGTGCCACGAGATTGAGCATAGTCGATAACCTATGTTTTCATGTGTTTACAATAGTGCTACACCTTAAGAAAGGAGAGTTTTAGGGCTTCGGAAAAACTGCCTGGTTTGTTCAAACCTTGCAAGATAGAACTTTTGTTTGATCTAGTTTTGTAGGGGGTACTCTGAGCTATCTACCCATGTAAAAAAGTCAATAGACTCCTATGGCAGTTTTCAGAAATCCAGCGTGGTTTTTCAGAAATCCTTTGAAAAACAGGTTTTGAGATTTGTTTTTAGGAATGATGTTGCCTGTGAAAATACGGTCCTGGATCTTGGCTTGCAGTCGATGGGAACCGCAGGTCTCCATCTTGTTCCTATCAAAAGTTATTCAAAAAAACAACCGAGTGCGCTGACTTCTAGAACGGATAATACATGGTGACCTAATACTGCTATATTTATCTTAATCAATTTTTCACATCCACCAGGAGACTAAAATTAATATTTATTTTAGTTATTTCATTCACTTAAAGTAATAACTTAATTGTTTTGTTGAAGAAGAGCTGTTGTGATAGCTTGAAACATCGAATTGATTGATAAATATAGAGAATACAAATAAGGAATTAAAGTTTTCTGAGGTCATCTTTCTCATAATCTTTATTTATTTCTGTTCTTCTCGTTTATTGTTCCTTTGCTCTTTTTGCATAATTTAAAAGACACTATTTATTTCGACGAGATTGATACATATTCGATCGAGAATCGACACAAAAGACAAAGAGAAAGGGGCAAGTGTCAGCAAGGCACAGGAACGACTGGGAAATTGGGAATGTAAGGGCGAGAGAGACGCGAGAAGAAAAAAAAGCACGTATTGTTGAGAAAACTCAGATGAAGAGTTTCGTCTGTTTCAATGAAAAATCTCTGCTATCTGTTTCGAATTGTAGTGGCATGCTCCATTTCGTAAAAGAGATAGTTCTCGAACTATTGATATCTAATAGTTCCAGGTTAGAACTAGTCTTTCGAAGAGATTTCTATCAAAAATGATAATAAGAGACTTTTGATGAACTTTGACATAGCTGCAGCTAAGTCCAATCGGGTTCATATTCTGGATTTATAGGAAGCCATCAACGAGCTTCAGTTCTAGGTGAAAAAGTGGAATACTCAAAACAATTATCCATGGAGTCCTCGGGATCTCTAGGACTGATCCAAGGGGGATTAGGTCGAGTAGGCTAGAAAATGATCTGGAAGAATGAGCAAACACAACTAATGTCATTTGAAATAAACAGGAAGGTAAAAAGAATAGGGCGTTTCAGAAAAAGTTATTGATTATTTTTGTGTTATTTATAACAATAATAATTTTTCTTACTGATATTGTTATAATAACTATAAAATACCAGTAACTTACGAGTCCTAGTTTGATCAGTATTCCCGGTATACAAGACCTTTTAGGAGATAATACATTTGAATGGTCTCGTCCATGCGAAAGTTCTTTAGATTATTGATACAGTGAAAATGAAATAAAACGTTAATTGTGAATTTTGAACCGATTCTGGATGCGAATAGGTCTCTGTTTTATTTGTTGTTTCCTTTTCCTTGCATTCTATCAAATACACTTTTATCTCCATTAAAACATAATTGCGTAGAACAGAGAAGGAAACCTAAAGGTATCTACCGCCTAGAAAATACAGTAAATGGTGCTCTTTAACATGAGATTAAAGAGCGCTCAAAATATTCACACAGCATTGACAAATTTTTTATAACACTCGACAATGATTTCGATAAGCTTGATTACTGAGTTAGAAGAAAAAGGAAAAGCAACAAGAAGTCTCCACAAGGATCGACGCTACTTATTTACATTAAACAGAATCGAAATGTAAAGTAAGATGCACGGAAAGTAAACTTACAGTGGAATTTATTTTCGAACATATCATACCCTGTTGGATAGAGGACTTCAAGATGGTCAAGAATATATTTGCCTTGATTTTTTTTAACTTTTTCCCCGGCGAAAAATTTTAAAAAAATTCGAAGGGTGTCAAAAACGGACGTTATTTCGTCTTTTTGAAATTCGTTTTTTAAATAATGCTACGAGATAAAATGTTCTAACTTCTTTTATCTGATTTAGCATTGAAAACTGAATTAGAAAATCTTAGAACAGTTTTAGAACAAAACATTTATTCACAAAAGATTACGCAATGTAATGTTTCTGGCTCAAAAACGGAACACAACTTTGCAAACCTACAGGATTTACTAGCAAACAGATTTTCTAGAAATGCTAGAGTCAATATTTTTACATGGTTAAATCCGCTAGCTGCTCAGCTTAAAAGTTACGAAAAACTTTTCCAAAAATTCCTTTCCCTCTCTGAGAAAAATCATTTTCTCCAAATTAGAGGCGAAAACATCGAGATTTTGCCCGTAATTCTCAATTTTCTCAATCAAAAGTCGATTTTCGAGAAATTAAAATATCATATTCGGAATTATGATATGTTCGAAAATAAAGAACCCTGCTGGATTTGAAAATTACAAGAAACCAAAAAGCCGAATATATGGTTTTGTAGAAAATTTTATGGCGCATCTTTTAGTCTTTTTATTTTTATTTAGTTCTTTGTATTTAGTGAGAGAAAGTGAAAATCTTAAGTTTTAGTCAATTTTGACACCGTCTCAATATAAAGCTTTTTACTCTTTAGCCATTAAGAAGTAAACTTTGCTTCTAATTGGATTTTGTTCATCAATGAACTAGCTTGAATATATGTGTAAAATAAAAATTCCCAACCTAACTGATGCTAGAAAAAAAGAATTTTTCGAAAAAAAAAATGCAAATCTCGAGGCATACACTTTTTAGTAGTAACATAAAGCCCTGATTCACGCATTTTATGGTATAAGGCTCAAGTTGGGTCATCTTTCCTTTGATTTTTTACAGAAGCTTTTCTAATGCCAGCTAAATTCAAGATTTGCATTTTTTTTTCGAAAAATTCTTTTTTTCTAGCATCAGTTAGGTTGGGAAGTTTTATTTTACACATATATTCATTGATGAACAGAATCCAATTAGAAACAAAGTTTACTTAATGGCTAAGGAGTAAAAAGCTTTATATTGAGACGGTGTCAAAATTGACTAAAATTTAATATTTTCACTTTCTCTCATTAAATATAAAGAACTAAATAAAAATAAAAAGACTAAAAGATGCGTCATAAAATTCTCTACAAAACCATATATTCGGCTTTTTGGTTTCTTGTAATTTTCAAATCCAGCAGAGTCCTTTCACTGCAAGTTTGCTTTCCGTGCATCTTATGATCGCGTCATACAGGCATGATGCTCTAATCGACATTCATTCCAGAGAAGCAACAGCTGAGATTTTCAGGTGAAGTTTGAGTCATTAAAAGTAAATTAGTACATTCCTCTAGGTAGTTAAAAGGCAATCGTACGTATGATCTGCTTGCTTCGATATTTCTAATCTCTTCTTCGCATTGATTCGCATTATCATGAATTGTTGAACGGTTGACGGCCACCACCAGTGCATGAAAGGAGGAAAGACGAGAATCGCAGTTGAGAAGAAAACTAATGAAGAAATGTATACAACAAAATCATAACCATACCGTTGAGTTATCTCTCGTAACTCTTGCACTGCAAACACGACACCCGTAATCGAAAGTGGAACGCAGTACATGATGAAATAAAGATTGGCACAGAACAGACTCCAAACAAGAAGAATGGTAACACGTGGAACGCGGCCCTGTTCGTATTCATATTTGAACCTTGTTGTTGACTCCAGTGCAGGACCCAAAGCGACGCTAGGAAGATAAAAGGTAAGTAGAATAAGAATCTCGAAAAATGTCTGATGAAATCTGGAATTGTCATTGAGAAAGAGGAATAGTATCGAAGTTGCATCAAAAATGGAGTACATGCTTAAACGGATGCCAACATATTTGATTCGACCCCATGCTGATTTTCCAAAGACACCGATGTCCTCTTTTTTTTCGGTCGAACGATACTCGAGAAGCATATTGATGATATCCAAAGTAAACTCAACACCAAATAAAATGACGGCCACAAGAGTGACTTTGATTGATCGCTTTAGAAGAAAGAGATAGGCTAATAGTTCGCCAAACTCGATAAAAATTGTGCCAGTTGTTTGTAAATAAGGTCGTGAAATGGCCGATGGGATACATGAAAGAAGACCGATTGCAAGAAGTACAAAGAAGAGCTGACGTTGTTGGTATTTATCATCATTCGATTCGTGTTTCACAATGAAATAGATGACTAATTGCTCGATGAGATTGGTGAGATCGATCAAGATTTGAATGATCGCAGAGCAGTATTCCACACGGCGTCTACCTGTCATGTTCGTCACTCTACTAATGAGATTTCTGATGTTTCTAAAAAAATAATGCTGTTTAGCAATATCCAACAGTCATACAGTGTATAAATAACTTTTTTCTTCCTTCACTCCTACTCATTGAACAGTGACCGGTAATGTTCATTTCCTTGCAATTAGAAGCACTTAAATTGGTGCACGTAATAATAGGAAACAAAAAAACATATTCTGCTTTGTTTCTTCGTTTTAATTTATTTTTTAATCGTGCACGGACGCAAGAATGAATAAAGGGAGCATTTCAAAATTCTTTTACTCTCTTTCTGCTACACTCGTTTTCTACTTTATTTCTTTACTTTTTTCCTTCTTTACTCTTTACTCCTTTCCCTCTTTACTGATTTGCACTTTTTCTCGTTTTTCTTGTATTTATGTAACCGACGTACTTACATAAATACAGTAAAAGTCACAATGGTAAAAAAGTTAGTTCTCGGCAATATGGTCACCTCTATGTCTTCAACAGGAATGTATGCGAATCCTAAGAAACAACAGAGTGAAACTCTGACGATGTTACGAACACTCTTTATTGTTGATACGTTAAAAAAGACAATGATTGATAACATCAAACATGATTCAACTGTACAAAAATCTATGTATGATGTAATGAATGCTAATGGAAATAATATCATCGATGTGTGGACGATGTTTTATTCGACCCGATATTGTTAGAATTAGAGAAACGAATTTGAATCAATTGAAAATAATTGAGACGACGTAGATCAACATAATTGAACTTAGTATCTCAAATTCTCGGATTTTGATGAGGAATCAGAGGAACAAATTCCTGAGAAGCTTATCTCATTTATTAATACTAATTTACAAATGAATTTGGCAATGGAGATTATCCTGTTTTCATAAATCACAGATTTATGAAACTTATAAAAAGTTGCATAAAATTTTTCATTTTTATCTAACTTCTCGGTTAATAAATTCAACATCCAAATTTCCTAAATTTTATGAAACTTGGGAACAAGTTTCATAAATGTGTGATTTATGTTGTTTTAGGTTCAATTAATTAGTTTCTTAATTAATAGGTAGGTCACATAGAAACATATGACATTGTATAATAATATTTTACTAAGACAGGTATAAGTGACTTAGAGACATAGACTGATTCAAATAAAAATATGGAATTTAATTCTAAAACTGTATATACAAGTCTCTAAGTGAGATGTGAGTCTCTCAGAGACATATGCAGCCACCTTAATGGATCAATTAAACCAATTTAATTAACAACAGTAGGTCTCTAAGAGACATGTGCTAAAGAAAATATTTCTCTGAGAGCCGTATTAAACTTTTTATGAAACTTGTAAAAGGTTTCATACAATTTTTCATTTTTATTTAACTTCTGGGTTAATAAATTCAACATCCAAGTTTCATAAATGTGTGATCTATGAAACTAAATTTACAAAGACAGGATATCCGGGTAATAGATGTAATTGATATCCACATCGCTTAAAACTAGATGAAAAAGCGGTATCAGGGCTATATGCACTCAAAGTGAAATATGGTTTTTTCTTCAAGCACCAATCTGTGATGAAGACAGCTTCTAAAACTATGGCTGATATTTTAAGGTCTAAATCAGCTACAGAATCATTATTATGGATTTTAACAGACTTTTTCGTATGACCGAAGCGACTGACTCTATTACTACTCGACGATCCACTTTCGAGCGATCAAAAGCTCTTTCAAGTTTTCAGATAAGTGGAGTCGCCTCGTGGTAAAATCCTTTCTTTCGAGCCAAGTGACTTTTTCGAAAGCGAGAAAAGACAGAGGTGGCAGTGGAAGCAATGTATGATGCAGTTTATCCTAGAAAATATTTTGTCATCTCAGTTTAAGTATCATTTAACTCTTCTCGTATTTTTTTCTGACTACGTCTTATTGCCAATGCGAGCACAGATGAAATTATTTATTTATAATGTATACATTCAAAACTGATAAAATTGATAGATTGACTCTCTTATTAACTAGAAAGTTTCGTTAAGCTTCGAATAAAAACTTTCATCCTTTTCTCTCTCTATCAACTTGGCAAGGTAGTTGCTTCCTGAGCATTGGTACATAAAGTTTAATAACATTTATTTGACAACTTCTAAACATAATCACATCTTTTTGACACGTTCTAACATAATTCCAGATAAGAGTCTAAACAATGTAACATATTGAGTATAAAAAAAGCGCTTGTTATGATTTATGAAGGAGAGATCCTTCATTTTTTGACCATCATCAAAACGTCAGGTTACAGCACTAGTTCTGAAATCTATCAATTTTAAATTCCATGCGGCTGTTTTCTATTTAGAATGAAGAAGTCAAGAACTTTCCAAGTCAAGCAGAAACTCAGACGAACCACCCATTGTGACAATTTTTACAGAAATGTGTCATTCTTTTTGATTTATTAGTTTTTTCAATGCAAAAATCAATTTGTTTTGAGAAGAGATCTATTTAAACTCATTTTTTCTTAAATTCTTTTAGAAAAATGTGTTTAAATTAATTTCTAAAAAAGTTCATTTAAATTCATTCTGCGTAACTTTTCATACGAAAAATCTATTTAAATTCATTTCTGTCTCAATGAATCTGGTTTTAGTTTTTTGCAAAATCTACTTAAATGCATTTTATTTTTATTTAGAGAAAAAAAAAAGTTTAAATTACCCTTTTACAAAAGCTAAAACCAGATTCATTGAGACAGAAATGAATTTGAATAGATTTTCGCACGAAAAGTTACGCAGAATAAATTTTAATGAATATTTTTAAAAATTAATTTAAATACTCTTTTCACCAAGGACGAAAAAGCAGTATTAATACCGAAACAAATACCGTTGACATACAGATCGCATACCCAGTGCATACCACTCACATACCAAAAATACTTACAAACCAGTTATAGACGAGAGATACGGAGTTCTGGTCCTTTCGGACTCGATTTTTTTCCATAAACTGATAGCTCGATATGGGTTCTTCGAAATGAGAGTCAAGTGAAACCTTGATTTTGCGCGGTCCGGCCGTTGTATCGGATTTTCTTTGAGTCTCAGAACTGGCATCCGGTCACTATTAGTAGCCTTGAAGACAGATGGATTATGGGTAATCGGCCATGCTGAGTCTTTTGACAATGTTTGCTTTTGGAAAAAGTTTTAAATCTACCTATCGAAAGTTTTAATCTACCAAAAGCAGGTTTTATGAAAATTAAGGTTTTCAGGCTGTTTTCACCTAATATTAAAAAGTTCACTATTCACTCAAATAACATCAGAACGAGTTCAAAACTTCAGTATGCAGAGTATTTAAGTCATTCTATATCCTGTTTGTAGGGAGCCTAGAAAATCTTTTTAAAAACTTTAAGGTTTTCCAAAAAAGGCTTCTGAAAAACCTATTAAGGAAAATATTTTTTCAATTTTTCAATATTATAATCACGTTTAACGAAAATATTAATCATATTCTAAAGTTTTGAACTCGTTCTGATGTTTTTTGAGTGAATAGTGCACTTTTTAATATTAAGTCAAAACAACCTGAAAAGCTTAATCTTCGTAAAACTCGCTTTCTGTAGATTTTAACAACTTTTTCCAGCCACATTTTTGTATCACCATTACCTATAATCCATCTGTCTTCAAGACTACTAATAGTCACTGGGTGCCAGTTCTGAGACTCGTAGAAAATCCGATACAACGCCTGGTCTCACTTGACTCTCATTTTGAAGAAGCCATCTCGAGCTATCAGTTCATAGGAAAAAATCAATACAATCATATTGAGAGATTTTTAGACATGGTCTAGTTTTCCGAAAATTTGATATAAAATTTCAAAAAACTTCTGCTGGAAAGAATTTAGTTATGAAAACATGCCTTCATCTCTCTTTCGAATGATGATAACAGGAGCTCTTCAGCTCTTTTCGCTCAAAAGTTATTTAAAACAACCGATGGTACTGTTTCTCTTTACAGATAGTACTCAACATACCGAAAATATCCGTCACATACCCAAATTACCCGTTACATACCGCATAACAAAATAGGATACCATACATACCGAAATTGCGTTTTCCCCCTTCCTTTTCAAGCAAAATGAATTTAAATGAATATTTTTAAAAATTAATTTAATACTCTATTCACGCAGAATAAATTTTAATGAATATTTTTAAAAATTAATTATACAGTCTTTTCACGCAGAATGAAGCCAAATAGATTTATTAGTCCAACATGTGTAAATCTATTATAAACTGTGAATACATTTAAATTTCTTTAGAAACAAAAGTCTCCTTAAATAGGTTTGAAAAACGAAGAGAATGTACTTAGATACCCTTATTTTAAAAATAAATTTTAAAAGATCGATTTTTTTAATGAATTTTTCAAAAACAATCTATTTAAACAAATTTATTTTGGAAAAAACAATCTTTAAATTCATTTCTTTTCTAAATGAATGTGAAGTGCAAATACATTTAAGTAGATTTCACAAAATAAATATATTTCAATGCATTTGTTTACAAAGAATAAATCTGCTGAAATAGATTGTTTTAAAAACTGAGTTGCATACATTTTTCTTACAAACTTTTTCAAATAACCGTCCACCTCTCTTCATTCTCTGCTTTCAATGTTGAAAGCGGAGAAAGACGTAAATTAATTCGATAGACCCCTCGTATCTGTGTGATAGATAGTTGAGCCTTTTAGCTATCCGCTAACTAAAAATAAGGGATTGTAAAACATATTTGTTAAATGTGTCAAACCACCGAATAAGCTGACAGCAGCGCAGTGTGGCAAACCATGTCTCCAACTAATTATTTTGAAAAACTACAACCGTTTTTACTGAATCTACATAAGATAAAGTAATCAGAAGAGATCAGAACGTTTTTGACGTTCATTTCTTGCTGAGGTTGTGCCCTTTTTTACCCGTAATGCCTGTGATATAGAAAAGTGCAGAATTTAACGTACTTCAAATTCAAGCATATCAGTTTTTTTGAAAAGCATGCCATCAAGCATTTATGTACTGAATAGTATATGACTGTCACGACTTCGAATACTCTCAGAGCTATTGAGCTACGTTTATTTTCAGTTTCTCTCCTCGAAGATAATAGCTTCAACAAATCTGAAGAAAGATGTGAATAGGTTAAGGAGTTTCCAGTCTGGTCTATGACAAATAAAGATTCTACTAAAGTTTCTAGGATCCACGTCACTGGAAAACCCAACCCTAGAAAACTGAGTCAACGAATTCGCACTTTTTCTGTAACAGGCTCATCATGAAAGCCTCTCAATACGTCGTGTATTTGTTCCCCCCCCCTATAATAGTAGACCATCCCTATCAGAAGACCACTGTCGATTATATGACTTGAAAGCCAAATAGAAGACCATGGTCTTCTTTTATGTCGGCGAAACTAAGTTTAAATTGATCTCTTTTCAAAACAAATTCATTTTTGCATTGAAAAAAATAATAAATCAAAAAGAATGCCACATTTTTGTAAAAATTGTCACAATGGGTGGTTCGTCTGAGTTTCTGCTTGACTTCTTCACCGAAAAATCTTGACATTTCTTCGGAAGAACTTCATCTTTTCTCCGTAAAAACTTGATTTTTCTCCACAAGAACTTCAGCTTTTTTTCTGAAAAACCTGATGTTTATTTTGTTAAAATTTTCCTTACTGATGGCAGAAAAATTTTCTTCCATAGTTTTAAGCAAATTAGGTCATATAATAAGTTATTTTATTAATCATGTAAAGCAAACTTTATAAATTAAATGTTTAAATCATTTTCGAATTATATTTGGTTGGATTGAGAAATTAAATCTCAATCCAATCCGAAAGTGGAGACAAATTAAATTATAGCATAAAGATAACAAAAATTGTGTTTTTGTGTGTATTAATTTGCAAAAGGTAAAAAAGTATAATCTATACTCCTCAGGCAGCCTCAAAAGAATTCCTGGCGGTTACTTCTTGAATGCAATACACGAACTTTATAAGCTGTTTAAGTACAGTTAAAAAGACGAACAAATATGACAACTGCCTTGTTTTTAGTTGTTTCTCTTGCAGATACAGAAATTGGTAGCATCGGGAAGGGGCTTATCACGAGTACCTTTAGTAGAAAAATGAATGGGACGGGATAGCTGAGGGTCAGGATCAAGAGTCCAAACAAAACGATGACGGCAAGTTGCATCGTCACGCTTCCGACAACGATTAATGTCAAAATAATACCAATCATTACAAACACCACATTTTTGACAGATATGCCCGCCGCAAATAAGATGACTTTGATAAGACGATGCCATATTTCTTGTGGTAGCGAACTTTTGATCGTCGATAGTCCTACTAAAGGTATGTAAAGACTCCTCACGCCTCATGAAAACATTATTCCGAACACGATTTTTCCACAGCCATAAGTTCTGAACTGAAGCGTTTTTAGGAATGCTAGAACAGCGAAATGCCAAGGAGGAAAAAGCGGACTCCTGGACTTCAGGAGTCCATGGAAGTCCAGGAGTCCGCTTTTTCCCCCTTGGCAAAAATACATCGATTTTCTTTTTCGATGTTCTATCTCTGGTATAAATTAGAACCTGATCCAACATCGGCTTGCCTAGTTTGCAAGAGGGTAAAAAAAGGAAGGGAGGGGGCTACCCTTAATTGCCTTTCTTTTTCCAAAACACTTGAACATGATTCTATAAACTCTATTTATCTTGCTCTTCAAATCAAATAAGTGAAACTACATTCTCTGCAATGGTTTTATCCCATGGACTCCTATGGACTCCTATGAACTCCTATGGACTCCTGGACTTCAAGAGTCCAAGAGCAAAGTGTCCTTTTTTGGGAATCACTTCCCAAAAAAGAACAAAAGTGTCCAATTTTTGGGAAGTGATTCCCAAAAAAGAACACTTTGCTCTTGGACTCCTAGACTTCAGGAGTCCA
>CAJNOQ010001693.1:0-29314 GCA_905250885.1 Didymodactylos carnosus | reverse complement strand
ACCAGCCACATCAATCACGTTGAAAAAGAAACTCATCGGCCACCGATTGATTTTTCGTTTACAAGAATAAGTTTGAACCATTTGATCCATACGATCAACACCACCTTTTGTCTCGTTGTAATACAAAATCATTCGGGCTTCTTGTGTGTTTCTTCACTGACTGTCGTTTCGTGGTCCATTGATGAAAGAAGAATCACCGCTTTATTCTTCTTCGGCACATAGCTCACTAGTGTGAGCAGCCCATCAAAGCAGAATATCGATGAGTTTTCCGAGGAATTTTGGGTTTGTTTTTCCGAATTGTCCCGACTAAAGTAGTTTGAACTCCAAGTGAATCTTCGGCAAGTTCAGCGCTTGTAAAGTAATTATCCGCAGTGACGCTTCGACCTTTGTTGATCCAGAGTGTGACTAATCTTTTGACTAGCTTTTTGACGCCATTCTTGTTCGCGAGGGTGGCCGTTCCAGATTGACGTCCAACATAAAGTTCACCTTTCAACGGATATGAAGTGTTTGAGTCACAACACCAGAATACCTTTATTCCATATTTCGCAGGCTTATTGCGCATGTACTGACGAAATCTACAGCGGCCACGAGTAGCTATAAGTTATTCACCGACTGTCATTGAACCAGCTGGAATGTAGTATATCTGTAGTCGTGCTAAAAACATTGCCCAAAATTCACTAAGTAGAGCCAGCTTGTCTACTTCCATTCGTGTAGCTGCATTGTCGAATCGGCAGAATTTTAGTAGACTATCCATGCGATTCTTTGACATTGTCGCTCGAAATATTGATCGGCCACTATTCATGGACCATAATTCGTTGAGATTCTCGTTTTGAATTCGTTGTCAGGATTCGGTTCATTTCATGCTTCAGCAGCCTTCCTTGCTCTTCTATTAGTTTCTGTGACGATGATAGGTATCATTTCTTCTGTAAATAAGAGTTGAAAAGCATCTTTCACTGTTTGTATCCTTGCTGCTGAGGGTCCTACACCATGTAACTGTCGCAGAATATTTGCTTGTGGTATTTTTCGTTTCGGAGGTTCGGATGTACTCCACCGTCGACCAGATTTTGACAAAAATAATTCCGACTCTGATCGCTGATCGAGCTTCGGACGACGTCTTGGCGGTTCTTGATCACTGTCGCTTTCCACCGAACTGACATCAGTTTCTTCTTGCCAATCATCTTCATCCGTTGCACCGGTTTCAGAGTCCTCCGAGCCGTCTTCCAGTCCGTCCGGCAGTTCTGAATTTTCCTCATGTGTTATCGTCGCCAGAATTATCGTCGAGAACTGAACGATCTTCATCTGAGCTTTCGTCGTAATAATCATTAAAGCTTCTCTTTGAACCCATTGCTCGAATTCTCAACTTGTTCAATGCAATAAGGATTATGTTGAGAATTGTTATGTTGATGTTGAAAATGTGTAAGACTAGTTTGGATTCAAATTGAAAATTATTCGGCAATTTGAATTGCCCTTATATAGTTCAACTATACATTCTATAATGATAGGGAATATTCCAAAACATTCTAATATAATGAATGACACAAAGGTCAAGTTCAATTCAATTTCAGAAACTTATAACATAAGATAGAACCTTCTAGAATATTCTCTAGAGCTGGCCGAATGCATGAAATACTGAATTGAAACGATATCTTAACAATAAAAATGTGTAATTAGTTCTACTCTCTGGGGTCCGCGTGGACCCCAAATGATGAAAACACGTTGGTGCGTACTTCTAGCTCTTTTATCATATTGACGATGTCAGAATCGAAGGCAATAATATAATCGATATATCCTTCTGACTTTCGTTAGTATGCATATCTAGAAGATGAGAGGTTGATCTATTACTGTTGAGGAAAGAGAAGCATAATATTCGATCTGGGGTCCGCTCGGACCCCAGGTGGTGAAATGAGGGTTAATTGCGAATTAAATTTCAGATAAAACCGGCTACTTTTATTCGTTGTTTTTGAAGTATCGTTCAGTAGTTCCGAGGGTTCCTTTTAAGGTCAATCGATAGAGAATTGAATTCTCTACAAAACCTGTAATTTTAATCTCTGACAGCGTTTTTCCCGTTTGAGCACCATTCAATATTTTCGAACTGCGACCCACACTGAAAATAGAAAAACATTTGCCTTGATCCAAAAACAGATTCGATAAGAATTTTGAAAATATCAGAGGATTCACAAGAAAAATCTGCATGTTCTCGCATATTTTTCGAAATTTTGCAGCTCACTTTTCTAAGAAAATTTCTCCACGCAAAAAACTGATAAATCGAAAACAGCCTAACTTCTGAACGTATTCTCACAGGTTTTAGTTTCTTGGCTAGAAAAGCAGTAAAACGTTTTGAATCCAGCGTTTTAGACTTACCATCTTACACAGAATTAAATTCTGCATTTTTTGATATATAAAGAAAGTTTCTCAGTTCATATCATTAATTAAAAGAATTAATTTAATTTGAAAAAATTGAAAAGCCGGTTGAGAACTAATTTTGACTCCAGCTGACGTAGCGAAAACATTATATGAAGTTGTATATCAGTGAGATCGATAGAGCACAAAATTTTCTATCTTTCTACCTAAAAACTTAACTGTTGAACCTCCGACAATGGGATAAAAATCTTAAAGAAGAAAATGTCAAAAGCACGTCGCGGTTCGACAACTCAGCACCATTCGAAATATGGTTGGTGCTCAAACGGGAAAAACGCTGTCAGAGATTAAAATTACAGGTTTTGTAGAGAATTCAATTCTCTATCGATTGACCTTAAAAAGAACCTTTGGAACTACTGGACCTCTTCTACTGGATCACCTTCAAAAACAACGAACAAAAGTGGCCGATTTTATCTGAAGTTTAATCCACAATTAATTACGAATCAACCTGATATTTTCCATCATTTCTATATCTACTTTAGGTAACTGGTACTTACGCAAAAAGTAATCCTAATCAGCGAAGTCGAAATAACAGCGAATATATCCCGCTGACCGTTCTTATATCTTTAATTATATCTCTTCGTGATTTTTGCCAATACTTATTGAAATTTAATAGATCCTAATGCATGGAACAAGTTTAGTTCTGTTTAAAACATATCTCATCGTGCTTCTGGACCGTAATGGAAAAGTTTCTGCAGCTGAATAAAAATTGGATTAATGCACCTGGATTCTCATTGAGTCAAATGAATAATTATAACTCATATGATTTCTTGTGTCTTATGTAGGCGCAAGTAACTTTTATTATTACATAGATAACAGTGTCTAAGCTTAGTGTCATTATTATTTCATTACGTTCTCCGATATGCTCAGAAATTAAAAGACCATTAAAATATTGGAGAAGAAGAGGAAACCATTCTCGTAGGATTACTTTATTTGTATGAGTAGCTCATAAAATCCGAAAAATGATAAGGTTTAGCATGAACTGTATCTGTTTATCTTTTTTGAAAACAAGTTAACGGCCTCAAATACACGAAAAAACGTGACGCACGTTGTTATATACGTGTAGAAAAAGCTAGACATCAGAAAAGACGAGGAAAAAAGAAACAAAGTGGAAGGACGAGAAATGTAAGAAAAGGGCAAGAAGAAGTTACATGTCGAAGACAATATGATCTAGTGCTATCAACATAGATTATAACAGATAAGTCGCATTTTCCGTAAGCAAGACTTTTAAATCAAAGATGACATGATCTAGATAAGGATGTTCAAAAATATAGTGAATTCTCCCGCTAAAGACCAACCAACCCTCTATATATATACGTCTCTTTACATATGATATGTTAACTTCTCAAAATAAAGTCGCAGATCTGTATAACTATCGGAACTAAAACGTTTTCTATACGTACTTTATATTAGTTATTTGATTCAGAAATAATGAGTAGAACATTTTAATAACCCGAACAATCAAATATAAGAGAAAAATTAATGAAGATTTGTGTATCGTCTACAACGCAATGTACATTGATATTATTATCCTATTTTTGACTTTTAACATCTTAGATATTGAGATGGCAAATTGGACAATACAGCAAGTCACCGAATGGCTAAAAAATAATGGTTTTGAAAAGCACATCGTGACATTCACTGGTAAGTACTATTTATCCTTTAATAAACAACAAATGAGTATCTAAAGTATTTCAACATATTTCATTGTTATTCATAAACTATCTGTCAAATACCTTTAAAGTTTTAATCCCATCGATGTTCTCTACCAATTATTCATGAACTGCACTTCATGTGGTTCGGTTTGTCTGAATCAAGTTCCCATCTATAATAATTCATCGCACATCGCTACATTTCTTAATGTACAATGAAGTAAAATCAACTATATTAAAGTAAAATGAAGTCCAATTACTATAGGACCGCCAGAGCAGAGTTATAATCGGTATATCGGTGGCAATTCTGTGACGGAGGATGCAACTTAAGTTGAAATAAATCAAAAATATATTAACATATTTTTAAAGTACAGTTGGAAAAATGGCTAGGCCATCAGGGGCACTACTAATTATTTTGACGGTATTTACACTTTATCCACAGTAAGTGACAATTACTATCTATAAAAATATTCGTTGAATTTCTTCCAGAGTATTTATCACGCCCTTATTTTGAAAAGATGATGTTAAAAGATTTACTTAAGATGCTAAATAAACACACACTAGATGCTTTCAATGTTGAAAAACAGAAAAGAACAAAATCTACAAAACTGTGCATTCAGATAATCTAGATTCGGAGATTGTTCCGAATACTTTTGAGTTTGCGATGTTTAGTTTAGTAGAAAAAACCCTGTTTGTCATATTTTTGTGGCATTTCGCCGTAATACATTCAAACATAGAAGACAGTGTTTTTCCCATAAGTTGTAGCCATTTCCGCTCTTCAATTTCTTTTCTATTTGTCTGTTTCATTTTTGTAAATGATGTAATGATGTAAGATCAAAAAATCAAATCTTGGTCATTTTTAAAAACTGGATACTCTTAGAAAAAGTGTGATTGATTTTTCATGAGAAATAGATGCGAGATTCGTGACCAACGTGGAAAATTACCAACAACCTTGTTTGTTATTCTAAAATATTTGTCATCGATCATTCATTGTCTAAGAGAAGACATAGAACCGATCTGAGAGATAAAAGCTGAAGATAAATAAATAAAAATATTGATCAGAAATATTTTATAATATAAAAATAGAAGAAGGATTTTAGTATATTTTTTTATATCGATTTCGAGTCTCATTTTTAGTTTCCATAGAAATTTCTTCGACAATACAAATCTCAACATATCATCCATTATTTCGAATATTCAATGAAAATAATTCTTCATTAAAAATATTGATTTTCTAAAAAATCTTCGAAATCTACCTTAGAAATTTCACATCGCCACACTATTCAAGTGAAAAAAGATAGTTGGATGAGCAGAAACAATGGAGATTGGTATAGATGTGAATTTCTTTCGAAACCATCCTAGTTTCCGATGCTTTTAGAACTGTGCATTTTTGGTCAACTGATTTGAGTATCTTCCATTTGATTATTTTACTACGGGACATCCAAAAATCTTTTTGGTACAAAACACCAAAACCAGCGTGAGATAATAAATGATAGCGTTTCCCAGCAATGAATATTTCTACTGTGATTTCATTTCGGTATTTAAGCATATCTTTTAAGTTAGAATTTCGAGAGTTCCGGAAAATTACATAAAGACTTTTCGAGTGGATAGTCTAAAAAAGATGAAAAAAAATATTGGCAAAATATGGGAAATGATATTTTGCCTAGTCTGACTACTGTCTCGAACCACGAGTTTTGGTCTCTTTCTTTATCAGTTTGGTATTAAATATTTTCTATATTTCTACCTTATATATTTATATTAGATCAAGAAATCGATGGCGAGGCTTTGATGCGTTTATCGAATGAAGACATTGAAGAATTACTCTCTGAAACAAATTCAGATGGAACGATAAAAAGGTCAAACATTGGAACAAAGCGAAAATTCTTCGGACGGTTGGAAGATTTGAAGAAATCTGAACATGATGTACAGCCACCTTCGAAACCAAAAAACGAAACGAGTAATTAAAAATCATCACATTTTTTTTTCAAACAAGATAGCCACTATTAACTCGTATGTTCATGATGAGCACATTTTCATCAAAACTAATTAATTGACATTGGCTGCACTAATATTTTCATAAACGAAAAGTTAAATGAGTCACTGTTGTTTGATATGAATCGAATTTGTATTATCCAATAATAAGTAAATTACTTTAACAGTTAAATCGCAACAGTTTACATTATAGTTAAATGATCACATGAGATCGCGTGAGTAAGCATTCGAATTCACTTTTATTTGTGAAAACAGTTACGATTCATTTTTAATCTCCGTTTTTTAATTAGATGCAGCGTGAACAAAAAGATTCGGTGTGCGGAAAAAAATTCTAATATTTGTCTGACTTTTTTGACGCAGCGCGGTTTGTTTTGTACTACTCAGAATTATTATAGTTTACACTTTATAGCAAGTAAAATTCTAATCTGACCTTAATCTCAATCGTTTGACTTATACAAAAGATAGAGGATCTCAAGTACAAAAACTAAACAACAACTTGAGACTGAATAATTGACATAGTGAAAACTTTTAGGGCAAAGAAAATAATGTTTATCAGTATTGAATAGCGAAAAAACACATTTGAAGTTCGTTTTCAGCTGAATTTTGCAACAAAATGGTGTGTTAATTGTGCACCATTCGAGTGAACTGCCCTTTTGTTGATGATTAAGTTCAGTACTTCCGATACCTCATCTTTGATAAAAGTTTCAAGACAAATGACTAAAACTAAGGTAGGGTTCCAACTTGCTGCTTTCAATGGAAATCTGCCTCAAAAATCTCGTGTAAACCGAGAGGAATCCATTTATTTCGAAAGACTGACATGAATAGTAGAGCATTCTAAGTCTAGCAAATCATTTTTCCACTTATCGACTGTTTTCCCTAACTTAACGACTCACTAGAAGATAAAAATCAATAAAAATCTTCCAGAAAATAGCAGAAACTCCATGGATTCGTTCGTGTGCTGTTTTTCTTGCAGTGAAAAGGTCATACTGTCACAACTGAACAACATTCTAGGTAGCCAACCTTTCAGATAGTTTTTTATTTTTCAAGACTTCAGTCCATAATGAAATGACTTCCTATACGTACTTTATTAGACAAAACAATATTTCGATGTTTCCTATCCCTCAAAATCCGAGAAAACAGAATGTTTAACGTATGAATAATAATCTATAATTTTATTTATTTAAGAAAAATCAATGCCTACCGGCACGATTCAGCCTTTGATAAAACAACAACTTGATATAAAATTCATACAATATAAAGCATATGCACTTGCTATGGGAAGAACAGGAGTTGGAAAAACGACGTTGGTTAATGGACTTTGTGGAACAAAGCATGAAGCAGGTTCAGGACACGGAAGTAAAACACGAAATCTATTTCGTAATGATACTAACATTGGTGAAGGACAACTTGCTTTAATTGACACACCTGGAACCGATAGTACAACCGAAGCATATCGTCATGCACATTTGTTACGAACGGCTCTGATAACAGGGAATATTAACACAATTTTTATTGTCATTAAATATGATAGTCGATATGATAAAATGGTGATAAATTATCGCGAAGTTGAGATTCCGGTTCGCAGATATCGTTATAAAATAGTAATCATAGTCTCATACTGGGACATTTCCGAAAGACCGAAACAAGATTTTGAAGGAATTTGCAATGAATTCAAAAAGAATGGTATAAACTGTAATATTATTTTTTATTCGAATAAAAGTGCGCTTGAAACAATGGTAAACTTGATGTATAGTTGTGTATCTAACATGGACGAAGAAAGATTGGAAATCAATGATAATGACTTTTATCTCAACTTCAACTTAATGGATATCAAACTAGAAATCGAAGAGTCTTCAAGGGAATTTGCACGTGACGCACTATCACTATGCGAAGAATTTAAACAAACTGCTATGCGTGTTCATCACGAATCTGTTCCAGACGGTGATGAAATTTTGCATATGCTCATCGTGGAATTCGAACGTGAAATGGATCAGTTGTTAAAAAAATTTACAGATAAGCATGGGAATTCAATGGCAACAACAGATGACTACATATCTTATATAAATATGCAAAAGAAAACTGTTGAGTTCTGTGATATATTCGTGAAAACGGTGAGACCTTTGATGTCTTACAATCTCTGTGATATTCAGGATCCTAGAAATTTGATTAAACGATGTCCAAACTGTAATTTAATTTGGTTCAAAGCAGAAGGTTGTGACGGAACAACAGACTGTGGTAACAATAACTTTAGCAATCGTTTTGATGTTAGTAAAAGATCTCACCACAAATTTCAGCTGAAACGAATCAATGGAAAACTTCAATGGGAAAAATTATCGAACGTGGTAGAACCATCCAAATATTTCATCGAAGCGCCTGAAATGCGTGAAATGCCAAATGCAAGCGTGAATGCGCCCCACGATCAGCAATTTTCCGACAACGATATGTCAAGCGCAGAAGGTCTTGTGTTCAACCACATGATGGATGAGAACGAACTGCAGGTCGAAGTACCAAACGATGGTAATAACCTAGTCGAGACCAAATCGCATAGGAAACGGATGGGTTGTGGAACTAGTTTCGTATGGAAAAATCTTCCAAAAATAGAAGATGAGCTGATTTTACAGTTGCTTACAGTAAAAACCATGGAACTCGCAAAACAAAAAATAAGTGAAGAATATTTTACACATATGTGCACAAATCGCAATAAAAACATTGACTCTATTTTTCATTCTTAAAAAGTAATTCCACTTATAATGAAGGCACTAAACCAGAATGTGCATGCATACATGACGACGAAGTTCATTTTGACACTTTTTCTCTGTTTACTGTGTTTATACGAGATTGCAAGGGTTTCTTGCATTTATATAAAACAATAAAATGTTGATTACTTATATCGTATAAATATTCATTGTGGCTGAAAATCTGCCTCGATCATACGCAAAAATGGGCACTACGCCACATGATACATGATGCTAAAAATAGCTATCATTGTTGCGTCACCGACATTACAAAGATAAAACGGATTAATAAAGTTAGTTTGATAATCTCATTTTCATGAGGTATTAGAGTTCCGAATGAAATTTTTTTGTGTTATCAAATGATCATGATTCAGCTTGACAAGACTTCCCTAGTGAAAATACTCATCAAGCGAGTACGACTTTCCAGTGTGAGTACTCATACTACTCACGCGAGTACTCGTGGAATTTGTATTTACACTCGTCGTGTATTAATGGCAATCAAGAGTCAAAGAGGTTGATGATTTATTATAATTTATTTTTGCAACACAACAAAATATTTGTGTTGCAAAATGTTGTTGCTGTTAAAGTATAACTAAATTTATAAATATTATAAAATAGTGGATCTTCTTTTTTATGGGGTAAGACCATCGAGCTGGAAAGTCACGGTACATAGTAAAATCACATGAAACAAAAGATAAATCCTTTTAAAAATCCTGAAAAAATTTAGCATTCATTCAGCGAACTATGATTCAAAAATAATTTTTTTCAATACAATAAACATATTCTTTTTTATTATTCCCAATCGACTTTATGTTTCATTATAAAACGACATCTTCCTCCGCAGAGAATATTATCTGTAAAGAAAACAGATAATATTATTAATTAAGTCATCATATTACTTTTTAAAAGAATTTCCTATTATTAGATTTCCTATTATTAACATAAATAATAATAACATAAAAATCATATTTTTTCTATTAAATTTTACTAACATATAAAAATTAATAAAAGAAAATATAACTACAATAGCAAAAAAAAAGGTCAGGTACTTAACTTTAACAAATGAAAAGAATTTATGATGTTTCAACTATTCTTTAGCCTAAAAAAGTAAAACTTTAAATAAGCTATATTAATAACTACTAAAATCTAATAAAGAAACAGATTCAACTACAATAGGTATAAATGAATGATTAAACCTACAAATCTCAGAACATTGACCATGAATAACCGAATTTAATAAAGTACTGAAATTAAATTGGTTCAAACGCCCAGGAACAGCATCTATCTTAACACCTAAAGAAGGTAAAACTCAAGAATGTAAAGCATCATTAAATGTAATTAAAGCACGAATAAATTCTTGAGATGGTAATCAAACACGATCCACATCTAATAAACGAACTACGCTATCAGGATCAATGTATGAATCATACTCAAACTCCACATTACTATCAATCTCATATCTTCAATATCACTGATGACTGATAATTTTTAAAGTACAAAGAAAATTAGTTCTGTTCTTATCAATTAAATACAGTAAATAAATAAAAACGGGTAAACTAATAAAATCAAAACTACAATCGGTAAAGTAGTTCAAATACTTTCAATTAAATGATTAGCAACAATATTAGAAGAGTACTCCTTTCTAAAAAGAGAATAAACCAATAAATAACCTACTAGAACTAAAATTATAATTACAATCATTATTAAATAATCATGAAAATAAATAATTTGCTCTAAAGTTATATTTAAAGCATCCTGAAAATTTAAATTCCCTTAAAATATCATCTATATAAACTTTCTAGTTTATACACTATGTTACGACTTACTTTATTATAAAGCTGACGGGCGATATCTAATTTTAAAAAATAATTCAAATAACTATATTTACTAACAAATTCATCTTTCTTTTAAGTTAGTAATATAAATAGTGCAACTCATACACCCAAAAAATGTTGATGTGTATCTGAATCAAAATAATTTTACGCTTTGTCATCAAACATAAAAAATTAAGCATTTTTAGTTATAAAATTAGTGGGAAATCTAATTAAGATACAAGTTTCTTTATTTAATTTAAACCGCCAATTATATAACTTTTTAACCATTACTACCTATTTGATTAACAGGGTCTCTAATCCTGCTCATCTAACATTCTATAACTAATAAAACTAAATTTCACCTAAAATTTAATAATAAATATAAATATAAATATGTAAATTAACAATATTATTCATATAACCGCTGATGCTGGCATGCTATTAACTAAAATAAAATAAAATCATTTATATCTCGTTTTATAGTACAATAAAATAATCACAGAGCTAAGTGGGGCGATTCGGTAAGAGTTTCGACTACTCCGTACTAATTCATCAACATCTGGATGGATTTTGAAGATTTTTGCGCGCGAGTTTGCAGACGAGTAGATGAGTATCTGCTCTACCTACTTGGTTAAAATCTGCTGGAAAACTGGTCAGTTGAGCTATCTGTAGGAGGTTTATCGATTCGCTTCATGCCTATTCCTAATTCATCCCAATGTGGCGATTCGGTAAATTACTATAGACTGGGTGGGACGAATGAGGGTGTCCAAGCATTTTCTCGATCAGAGTAAAAATGCAATTATCTTTTTGATATTTATTGATTTTGGATTACTTTTTGGTACCATTCGATTTGTCTCGTCATGATAAACACAGTGTATCAAATCTTAAAAAAGAATAATTAGAAACACCTGAGAATGAGTTAGAACAAGAGCGAAGTGTAATAATAGCAAATTCCAACTCGTTACGTAGACATCGCTGGGACGATTTGGTAATCTTTACTAAAATCAACAACAATTCTCCAAAAAACTAAAATCTAAGTATAAGCTCATATAGAAAAGCTCATTTAAATATGTGTTCTGTATTAAGCGTGTAACGCGGGGAAAGTTACACAGTTTGCATTTTTCCATAGACCAGGCGGACATTTACTATAGAAGCAATCCGAAAGTCTATAAACACTCTTGTATAGGTTTTCAGTTATGCTCTTTCCAATGGTGTGTTTTACAAAGTCCAAAGAGACTTTCATCTGGGTTCTGCAGAGATCGGATCTCTAGAAAACCCACACATAATTATTCTGGAACTATATAAGGCGCATCATTGGAAAGAGCATATCTGAAAACCTATAAAAAAAAGTGTTTATAGACTTTCGGACTGCTTCTACAACAAATATCCAAATCCTTAGTCAAAATAGTGACTTTATGCTTCGAATATAGCGTTTCGTTAAATCCAACAAGTTTTTGCTCAGAAAAACTTACTAATCACATATCACTCGATGCAGTTTCTTGCGCTGATTTTGAATATGTTATTTTTATTGAATAAAAACACTTCTGGGGCGAGAAAAATGGAAAATACCCTCAAAAACTAGTGGTTTTGAGAAAACCTACAGCTCAGGACAGGAAACTTTTCGCTACTTTTCGCTAACTGTGTGCACGTCTTCTATATAGCTCAACATTTCCTGAAACTTTCATCTAAATTGGAGTTTCGATTTTCTTCGCGCATGTACTTTACTGAATGCACTTCGTTGGAACTCGCTAATAAAATGTACAATAACTCTTTTCCATCTTGAAAACTCCTAAACTAGAAATTCTTTTTAGCAATCGATAGAGGACTTGACAAAGATTAAAAATATATATTTATTTGTTTGACTGCTTACCTTACTTTTGCGTTTAATTCAGTTTTCCGACAGTACCTCTTTTTAAGCGTAATTTTTGTCTATATGATTTTCCCAACATAAGTATGCCCTGAGAAAAAAGTTTTTTTGTCATCGAATAGAGCGTGGTCCAAAGTATATAAATCACTATTTGAATTACCGAAAAGCGTACTTTCTATTTTTCACCAAAAGTCCGCCTGGATGCACACTGTGAGGTAGTTCGTCACGCTGTTCATTATGCAGTGCAGGACAATAATCAAAACATGGAAATTGGTCTTCGAATAAACAAAATGACCAAAATTGATCCTTTTCTTAAATTGTCTAGTAAGTTTGTCATGATATACATTCTTTCTATTTTTTTTCGTTCATGTTTTTATACTTATGATTATTCTTCTTTCTTTTACATTATAAGTTCCTGGCACTAATAGATTTTTTTCTGGCTAACCACTGCATCCACCAAAATATTCTTGATTTACATTTGATCTTAGCATCGAACCTCGATCTGAAACCTGAAGTTTTGAAGAAAAAGCAATTTGATCTGCTCAATTCTTATTTGATTTTAGTACCTATAATATCAATAACTAATGACATGTGCCCATTATCAATTTGGAATTCTTTACAATAAATTATAATTGACAAGAAGGATAAAGACTGTTCGTGCTCTTAGACTTACTAGAGTAATTGTCTTAAGCTACGGGTAAGATTTAGATAGTTTTATTCCTTATCAGGAAAATGAGATCAAATACATTAACTTGTTCTTTTCTTTATAACGACGGCCGAACTCTTTTATCCCCTTGCTGTCGTCTGATCAGATCTCGATGCTATATTTCATCATCTTTTGAGCGTTTTATCATTATTTTCTATTACTTTATTTTTTTTGAATATTAGTGACTTTAGTTAATTAACTATTGATAAATTAAATTACCATCAACAATTTGCTGTTCAGCTTTAGAAGTGGTTTTTATTTATTCTTTTAGATAAGTGATATGTCAGCTGTTGCTTCCTCTTCATCTAATACTATCTTCTGTTATGCGAACACTTCAGCCCTTCCCTAGTAAAGACTCCTCCAGGACTTTGATCGGCGTCCGGCGGAATCCGGCAAGACCTTTTTTCTTGTCCACAGGACGTTTGTTCTTTATAGTCGCTCGCTAGTATCACACTGGAAGTCTTCTATTACATGTTAAGGACACCCTGTAGTAGCACGTTAGCCCTCTATAACTTGCTATAACAAAAACAATCTTCAGTTCAGTTTTACACACCAACAACAAATTATTATTATGATAAAATATTTTACAGAAAAACTAATGTACAATGATGAAATAGTAACAGTTAATAATAATATCTAATGGTTGTTGATGATAATAATTGATAATCGGCTTCTCTTCAATTGACGAAATTTGATGAGGAGAAGGAGTGCAGAACGAAATTATAGTAATGCAAATGAAAACACTAAATTATATTTTATAATTTTAAAAGAATACTAAATATAAACTTAATGTGAGATTTAGTTATAAAATTATAGCAGTAGAATTTCTTCTTCCTTTGTATGATAAACGAAGAAGACGACTGATGATGATGATTCCTCTTCTCTTAAAGGGAGAGAAGAAGAAGTAGAAGAAGTTTAGAATTTTTGAAGAAGAATAAAAACTGATATTTTTGATGAAATCTCGACACGAAGATAATGTGTCTCTACATTTCGCGTCACTATGAAACAAAATAATAATAAAAATCAATTATTAACTGATTTCATTCTCTCTATATAAATAGCGCATAGAAGAAGTTTCTGAAACTTTTCAAGCGACAGAGAATAAAAGATGTAACGGCAAGCGGCCGTTACACACCCCTCCCCTCTTTTTGGGCTTTTCGTAGAAATGCTGTGAAACAAAAACTAAAAGTCTCAAGGTCATTCCGCAGAGATGATTTTTGGGAAATTTCTTTAAGGCCTTTCCTGGTCGAGTTATAGGAAAAATACTAAAAACGTCTCAAACGCCAAGTTTTTCAATTTTAGAAACTCTGTAAGTCGGTAAAGAAAAGTCTAAAATAAAATTTCAAAACATTATCTCTGCAATAATGTCTTGAGTATCTCTGGTAAAATTTTGAACTCGATCGGATGAAATTTAAGGTGGGCCATAATGTGGCACAATGAAGCTTAGTAGCAAAAAAATAGTTTTCGAGAAAAAAAACATTTTCTACATAGGTCGCTTTTTTTGAAGCATTTGCCGCGATGCTTATATGTCCACGAAAACTCATCGAAAAATCCTGTAAAACGTCTCATTATGAAGAAAACACTTTCTTCTATCAGACTATGTGTAAGAAAAATTTTGTATGTACGGAAAATGAGAGAAAAGTTTATGAAACTAAAAAACTGAGCTTTTTTAGGCTTTGAAGGAAAAACTTCAAAAATCCATAACTTTTTGAAAAAAGATCGTGGAGTGAAAAGACACTCAAGTGCCCTTTCAAAATCTAGAGTGCTACTGACACTTTGTTTCTGCTTGGATCATCATGGAAAGAACTAAAACTAAAATCCATCACTTTTAAACACATTCGCAGTTAATATCATGCATTACGTATACGTAATAAAGCTTTTGAATCTAAAAAGCGCAATCACAATTCGGTAGCGTCTACAGAAAATATTAAAAGGTGGAGTAAAGTAAGTTATCAGCAAAAAGCAAAATGTGCTTATGACTGGGATGATGACACCACATTGAAGTTTTTCTGGAAATCAAGGTTTGGAGAAAGTTGATTGAGCACGATCATGACTTATTTGTCGTGGCTTGTCTGCAATGGCTCTTACGTTTTAGCGTAAAAAAATTGCTTTTTGAATGAAAAATCTTCAAAATACTAGTAGGATGTCAAATTTCGAAAATGCTTTATTAGAACAGCCATTAAACGAGTTTTAAAAGTATGATTCGCTTTTTTTTGTGTTGCTTTATTACTGACAAAATACGTTTTTTCCGAATCAGGAACGAAAAAATCGAAATTCTTCTAGTAATGCTCTATTTTCTCCAAAGAACTCACTTTTCATGCACTACAAATATCACATTCAGAGTCAGCGTCGAAAACTGAGTCGAACGACTGATGTTCATTTTTTTGTGAAAATCTCACAAAATCAGTAAAATTCGAGAAAAACGAAAGTGGTCGGATAGGATAAAAAAGGTACCTCAGTCGACTCAGTTTTCGACGCTGACTCTGAATGTGATATTTGTGCTGCATAAAAAGTGAGTTTTTGTGGAAAAAACAGAACATTACGGGCAAAATTCCCTTGTTTTCACTCGTGATTCACAAAAAAACGTATTTTCTCAGTAATAAAGTAAACCAAAAAAAAAGTGAATCATCCTTTTAAAGCTCGTTTAACCCTAGTAGTATCAAGACTTTTTTTTTAACACACAGACATTCGAAATACAATAGCTATCGTGGGCTATCCTGTGGTGAAGGAAGAGATACACGAAGCAAATGAAACTCTGCATTTTTTTATCTGAAAAAAAGGATAAAATACTCACTGGCAACAACATAAAAGAAAAAAAAATATATGTATATATAACAATGACCCTAACATCGAATTAAGAATAGAAAAAAAAGTGACAAAATATTCCCACTATATTTTCAAATTTTTCGGTATCGGTCAGAAATGACCCATTTGGTACTACTGGGGTTAATGGCAATTCTAATGAAATAAAAATGTTGACTTCATATCTTCACAAAAATAATCGGATAGCTTTGTAAATTTGTTTAGGAACTTTTTATACGCATGCTGAGTAGACCTTTGACTTCAACCTCGATCTAGTATTGTTATCACACTCAGTTTTTAATGTAGAATACGAAAAAAATACTGTCGTAGAGTTAGAAGGACGAAAAAGAAAAAAATTTGAATGTTTTTGAAAATAGAGACCCTACGGGTATTTCGAAGATTTTTCATTCAAAAAGCAATTTTTTAAAGCTAAAACGTAGATATTCTTGATTAACTCGTCGAGTTCTATCGATTCATGTATAATATAGGCAAGAAATAAAATCTTAGCATCATTTAAACTTTGAATTGGATGCGCCTTACATGTAAAATTAGAAATTTATCAACAGCTATTAATATAGAACAATTTTCAGAAATTCCAGATGAAGAAGTTTCAGTTTTACTTTATTCAGCATTTATAGTAAAAAAAACTTATTAAACAAGAAAATAGTGCTGCTAATGAAAGTTCTTTTCACTTCGTTATTGAGCTAGAAGCTGAAGCTGAAGATACACATGCTAATTTATGTTATTCTGATTTTAAGACGAATAGAATATAGCTGAAAGAGAGTATAAGCGGAACACTATAGATGAACTACAGAACTAAAACATAGATATTCTTGATCAGCTCATCGACCTCTCTCGATTTTGCGTATAATACAGTAAAAAATAAAATAGTGCTTAAAATATGAATTGGGTGCTCCTTACACAAAGTCATGAATTCAAGATCGTTTTCATACTCTACATGTATTTTTCAATTCCTCATCTCTCTGCATATATTTTACTATATGTGATCCACTCCATCTACCTATCTTTGACCAGTCGCAGAATGTTAAGTGCCTACGCAAACGATCTATATTGCTGCATACGAGATTCATCCTTCGTCACACAGAACACCAAAAACCGCTGGAAACTAAAAACTTTTTGAAGACTTCCTACAGATTTTTCGATAGTACCATTGCATTCTCCATCTGAAATTTTCTATGATCCATTAGCTCGAACCGTACAAACCGATCCTATTAGAAGTTATTCCGTTAATATGTTTCGTGCTAAGAAATAGACATTTTTTTGCAAAAACCGTAAGTGGCATCAAGTAAAATCTGTGTTCGAATCCTGCAAATATATCACATTAATTTATTCCTTTGCCTGTTAGGCAAAGAAAAGAAGTTAAGCTTCTTTCACGTGTAAATAAATCGTTTCTTTCTGTCAACAGGCGACATCATCTTTTCTCTTTTTCTATTGGTTCATTAGCTGGTCAAACAAAAAACAAGGATCGCTAACTACACACAAGCAGACATTATTTGTTTCTAAACCTTTCCTTCTAGTAAGGACCCTCTTTTTCGATAAATAGATGTGAAATTCAACCTCAAAAGACTTGTGAGATAAAGATAAGATAAGACTGTTTTATTCACGAAAAGTGAGAGTCATCAAAGGTCACCGACCTGTGACAGCAATGAGTCAAGCCAAACAACACAAAAAGAGTAATAAAACAGGAGAAAATAAACAAAACAACTAAAGTTAGAACCAGAAATAGTAAAAAAAGAACAAATTTTTAGAAAAAATTAAAAAAGAACATAAATTCTTAACTGACAAACGTTTCACTAGAGACTGTAGTAAGGCTGTTTTGAAAGATGTTAAAGAAGAAAGACGAATAACTGACTCTTGTAGATTATTTCAGTCAGCAATAGTTGAATAAATAAAAGAAGAATGTGGAGAAAAACCATCAACAGAAGATGGAATACGAACATATTTAGAGTGATGAAGACGTAAACATGAGTAGTGAGGACGATAAATAATATAAAAAAGAGAAACAGGGCTTAGACGATGATAAATTGCAAAACCGTAAGTGGCATCAACACAAAATCTCTGTTCGAATCCTGCAAATATATCACATTAACTTATTCCTTTGCCTAACTTCCTTCACGTGTAAATGAATCTTTTCTTTCGGTCAACAAGCAACATCATTCTTGATGTTGCTTGATGATGCTTTTCAAATTAAAAGGTCTTCAAAGAAATCATCTTTCAATATTTCGATTTATTTCTGTTTGCCGAAAAAAGTTTGTAGGCAAACGTTGGAGCGATGACTGACTTACAATATGCTTTGGATGTCAGATCAGTTTTACATTTTTTAGACGCTCCCTTTCAGTAAGCGAATAAAAAGTAACAATAACAATGCCGCATCCTCTCGTTCGTAAATTAGTACCGATCGTTAATTTTGCAATAGCAAGTGCAGCATTAGCATTTCAAGTGACGGTTTTATATCCGTGGCATCATGAACTTGAACGAAAATTTGAAGAATTGCAAATACAACAAGAAACAAAATTAGAAGAATATCATCAAATGAAAATGCAAACAATTAGATCAATTGAAGAACATATTACAGAACTGAAAAATAAAAAAGATGAAATATCGAAAAAATAAACGCAACAATCATGTGATGATTAATGTTTTTTCATTTTTTTTACACATCACTGATACCGTGTAGTTTTCTCTCTTTACTGTAAGCTCTCCACAAAACAAAAAAAATATCTGTAGATATGTAGACTATGCATGTAGGTTTTGTCTACAGAACGAAAGGAAAAAATTCAGAGATACAGCAACGAAAGAAAATAGTAAAATATCGGGGTAGACATCGGACTTTTGAGCAAATTAACTCAAATCAGCGCCAGAATGTGAGGAATGATATTCTTGACTGCTACACACACAAAACGGAGACGATTGGCAAAATATGAGTTCTGGTATGACGGTAGGACCGAAAATATATGTAACGCGATAGTCGTATACAAATTCGACAAAAAGTATTGTACTCCAGATACTCAGGCTTTTGCAACTGACGTTGTAGACCTTGTTTAGAGATAGGGAAAAAGCTAAGTAAATTCGTGAATTTTTTCTCCTCAACTTTAGCTAGTACTTCCACTTATAGTTTCTACTTTATCCCAGATATTTGCTTATGGATTTTTTTCATTTTAGGAGCAAAAGCATCGAGGAGGACGAAGCGAGAAGTAGAAAATTGGTACTTTATCAGTAAACTTATAGGTCTCTACGCGACTCTTGCATGCCACTTTTGACCAAAAATCGGAGTGTATCATCACAACCTTACTTGTCGATTCACAAGCCTTTTGAGATGTAAATTTCAAGAAATCTATTTGCAGAGAAAAAAGTTGATTTACGACTCATTAACCTCCTCTAAGAATTCATGAACGAGTGCACTTTTTGCAATTGGGAGTTAGATCAAATCTCTGTTTGTGGCTATTCTACCTCATATAGTTTGATTAATCGTCGCTGATCAGCGAGTAGTAATACAGAAAATAATACTGTCGCTTGCTGATAGGAAGAAAAAAATTGATGGCTCGAGCATTTGAATAGTGATCTACGTATGTCTGAGATAAGACCTTTGATGACAGATCTGCCTTTTTTATTCTCATTTTTGCCGCATTTGTTGTGTTTTTGGACAAGAGTAGGGATGAGATATTGCTGTTACTCATGAATTACATTACTGAGGAAAGTAATACTGAAAAGTAGGGATGGTCAGTTCTCGTTAAGAACCGGAACCGCGGTTTTGTAGACGATTCCTTTTTTTTTGGAACCGAGACCTTTTTAACCATAGATAACTTACCACAGTTTTATTTCGCGAAAGCTATATTTAGCGTTCATAACGTATACTTGTGCGCAACTTCTTTTACATGAGATCTTCTAGACCTGGCGAACCCATCGACTCTTATTAGATAAGAGATAAAGCCCATATTATTATGTCTTTATACTGGCCGTAACTTCTGGTCTTGAAACTGTTAATATCAGATGATAGAAAAGTACAGCATTGAACGAAAAAGAACGAGTGTGAACGGACGATCACATTTGTATTTCTTTATGAAGTGCAAAAAAAATAATAATTCATTCTTTTCTCTTCTGCCTTATCTTTCTGTCTTGCCTTTCTTTTTACAAAATGCAAACATACTATTGATAAAGCTGCAAAAAGATATATTTGCCTGCCGTTATTTAAAAGAATCCTTTGGTTTACAATAAGGTGATTTTTATTTTGAATTTGTTACTACCTGAAAAATTCTTCTCTGCCTCTAAGCTGAGAATAGAGAACTGGGGTTCTGTTCTAAGTCGGCAACCGGAACCGCGGTTTTTTTCGTTTCGGTTCTAAGTTGAGAACCGTATCCGTACTATCTGTACGGAACTTTTCACAAGCGGAAACAACTTTTGAAAAAATTTCAAAGATCTGGTTTCCAGAGAACCTTTGGAAAACCAGCTCCGTTCTCCGAAAACTAACATACAATGTTAGTAATCTTTTTGCATGCGTAGATAGTCCGGACGCTACTCTACAAAATTATGCAAGTCTCAGCTCCCTAGCTGTCGTCGTTCGAACAGGGCTCTGTCAAGGTCCATAGTGGGTAGTGATTAGAAAGTCCCGTGCTCTTTCGGCTGACAAAATTCGAGGAAAGACGTGTGCACGAAAAGTGTACTTTATTGAATAATAAAAATGAAAAACGTGTATGTATCTAGCACTGTACAAAACTAGACTGACGCGAAATCAAATAAAGAAAAAGAAAACTGGACAGACGAAGAATAAGAAAAATCACGCGGCTAATACACAAAGATATGGAAAAATAAGAATCGAGGTTTATGATCTGACAAGGTCATAATAGGCTCGGTTTCCCCGAGCACGTGTCTATTTCTGAGCAGGTATCTCTCGAAATGCCATGGAATATAGGTAATCGACTACACTGAGCATAGTGGCAACATTTGTTTTTTGTGCAGAAATGAAAATAACTTCGCCAGAGGCATTTTTGTGAAAAACTGGTTTTTCGCCTGTTACTAGCAAAAATTAAAATCCTTATATCTCGATCAAATCTCATGCTGACTCAAGGAAATTTGCAGGAAACGCTTAGAATAGCTCATAAAATATAATCGAGGACGACAAAGGTGACTTTCGGCCGGGCATTGGCTTAAGGTTTTCCAGAAACCTTCTGAAAAACCTCAAAGGATCAGTGTTCTGCTCGACCACTTTTTCGACGTGATCAACAGTATATCGCACCTGTTGAGTCTTTCCTGAAAATTTCCTTGAGTCAGCATGAGATTTGATCGAGATATCTGTCTCATTCCTATCAGAAGTTGTTCGAAAAATAGCCAGGGACGCTGCTTTTTGATACGAATAGTAGTTAATACATTCTAGTAAAGTTTTATTATTTTTAAAAATAACAGTTCTATGAATGCGACTCACAAGTCATCAGAATAAACGACCGTTGTGGTCACTTACTAGCGAGAAAAGATTTGCGAGCAAGTAAAAGCAACTTAATCATAACAGAAATCGTAAAAACCGACTCATAAGCTGCCTTCTGAAGGACGCTCCAGAAGTTTTGGGCCTTCTGGAAAAAACTTTTTGTTCTTTCTTACTGTCGATATAGAAAGTTGAACTAGTCCTATAAAAATTTACAGTCAAAATCATCCAGTTGTAAGCGATTAAATATTAAAGTTGGAGCTTTTCTTGATTCATAGTAAGAAACAAAAAGACTTTTTCCAGAGCGCCCAAAACTTGTGGATCATCCTTAGTAGATATAAATAACATAAGAAGTTTTGATCCTTCTTATATTTTTCTTACGAACCTCTAATGAAAATCTTATCAGATTCTTATAAGACACTTACGACTGTCGATGGGAAATCATAAACAATCTTATATATCAGTTTTATCAAAATGTTTTTGTCTAGAGCAGTATCGCTTAACGGCTAGTCTCTTTTCTTTAACGTCAGTTGATCCACTGAGCTAACAAAGAAAAAAATACTTTCTGACCGATGAAAATAGGCTACTATGCAAGTCGAATGTATTATCTCAAAAAAAAATCTGTACATTTTTATTGTAATAAATCATGTTGTAGAAAAGACATCAACGAATCATATATTAGAATCGAGGCTTCATTACTGTCTGATACAATGTTTTTTCCGAATGCTCAATAAATGAAAAGGTCATTTGTGTGTTATTGGCTTCGATCAAACCAAAACCACCGAGAAGTATCGCACCACCCCAATAGTACTTGAGTGAATCAGCAGGCACATCTTTGGCATGATTGTGATTGTTTTCTACGATATTACCAGCACCAACAACGAAATAATTCATATGTGTTCCATCCAAATCATCAGCCAAATGCTTTAAAAGAAGAATAAGAATAGTATATCGCTACAGCAGAGACGAAGAAAAGATGCTTACTTGAAGACTATGATCATGACCACAGAGATATGCTGTTGCTCGATACTGATGAAGTAATGGACGAAGACGATCAACAAGACATTTAGTCGGACCATGTTCAGCAACTGAATACACGGGAAAATGACCGCTGACTATCAGATATGGAGCACTGAAGACAATAAATAAAAAGAGTAAAATATGAATTATATAAGGTGCTGCTAATCCAAAGTTTCCACAGAATTTTATTTTTCTATGAAACACACATATTCTGATTCACCGGGATGAGAATATTACCCTTTTCGTTCGATTAAAGTGCATCTTCATGGGGGAAAAACTCGAAATGCTGAACATACGTCAAAAATCGAAAGAACACTACCTTGGCGAAAAGCGGTTCTACTTTTTTCCTGTTTTGCTCTAGAGCTCTGACAGTTTCTTTTCCTGAATCCTGGAGTGAAACTGATTCTAAAAATGTGTTTTAGGAATTTTTAGCCCCTTGTCTTCACCTCGACAAAAGATCATCTATAGGAACACATCATAAATGAGTACCTTGCTTTTGAAAACTTTCACAGTTTGTCTATTTATGCCTAAAAAGCTTTTCTATAGTGCATCAGAATCGCCGTCGGGTATACAATAGAACTATGTGTGTAGGTTTTTGAAATTTTTCTAGCTTGCTGAGAAAATTAATTTTTTCAAAACCAGAAACAAAAATTCGAAATTCGTAAAACACATTTTTAGAACCAGTTTCACTCAAGGATTCAGGAAAAGAAACTGTCAGAGCTCTAGAGCAAAACGGGGGGAAAGTAGAACCGCTTTTCGCCAAGGTAATGTTCTTTCGATTTCTGACGTATGTTCAGTATTTCGAGTTTTTCCCCATGATGATGCACTTTAATCGAACTAAAAGGATAATATTCGCATCCCGGTGAATCAGAATGTGTGTGTTTCATAGAAAAATAAAATTCTGTGGAAACTTTGAATTAGCAGCACCTTATATTTGTGATCGTGTACATACGTTGATTGACGAAATTGCTCTTCCACCCATTGCCAATAAGCCTCAGCTACATGATCACTTGCAGGACCTTTCAATGGAGTATGTTCCCAATCGGATAAATTTCCTCCGCCGCAAAGTATGACAGTATCGAGCATGACAAAATCGACTAATTTCGTTTGTTTATCACTTTGCCATAGACTGAATGTATAGAAATAGTCCGGAAATGTCCTATCGAAATAGAAATATATTTTTCAAAATGATAAAAGGGCCAAATGATCGTTTACCATCGTCTTGATATTTTTCCATATTCAATTTGTGCCGAAACATTGCCTTTATGATCGTGATTTCCAGCCAAAACATACCAAGGTGTTTGTAATGACGCAGCCGAAAATACCTGCTCAAATGTATGCTAAAGGAGAAATAAAAAATAAATTATATTTCCCAATAAAAAATAAATCTAACTTGAAATCTTGGATCAGTGACCGATTGTACACCATCAAAATAGAAATTATCACCTAATGCCAACTGAAAACTCGTATTTAACGTTTTGCCCAAATTACCCATGGCAGCAGCTACAGCAACTTCTGACGGAGTTTTGTATGGTGCGAATGGTAAACCACCCCAGTCACCGATAACAAAGAATCGTGTGTTTCCATCATCATTTTTATTTGCCAATACATCATAACGACCTAAAAGAAATATATTAAGACTAGAATATGTATGAAATATGTCAATGAAATCTACCAAAATTGGTTGGAAATGCTACCGATAATTGATAGAAAATGACGAGATGCACTATATAGATAAGAAGCATGTTGCAGATGACGAAAACACGAAAACAGGCCAACAGCGATGTGAGAAGAGATGAAAAAAATGTATATATATATATATATATATAGGTATACCGCGAAAGTAAACACACGAACAGATATACATGCAAAAGAAACGAGCGTCGGTTACAAAGAGTCATATGCATTTAAGATAAGGAAAAAAGAAAAACAACATGAGATTCAAAAGTAACATTTGTTGAAATTTTGTTGAGATATTTATCCTCGGACGAAAAATTTCACAATTGAATCGTATGGAATCCCCTAGGTTCTAATAATAATACCATAGATTTCTATAGTAAATTACGATTTCCCAGAAAAAATCCCAGAAACTCTCAGAGAAATGTTGTCTGGAATTCCAACGTGGTTTTGTGGGATAGATTCCCACGTCGGAGCTTGTCGTATGCCGTAGTGGAAAAATGTTGCATTTTGTTGTGTCTCATGGTAGTAGAAACTTGTTAAACCTTATTTTGTCCTATGTAATTCCACAAGAATTTATCTGGTGTTCGACAAGTTTACTTGGATACTGGCAATCCACTCTCCAAGAGAAAACTGGCGAATGTCTTTCGTGTCTCCATCAGGTTTCGAACAACAGTCTCTCCTGATCTAACCCTGATTTCTAAAATTTTGATTTAGCAACTCTGCTCAAAACGGGGAAAGGTGTCGTTCAAATTTTAAGCATAATTGCCATGCTCAGGTTGTGCAGTTGTGATTTCTCACAAAAGTAGTTAACTAAACTTGATACAACAACATAACATGAAACAAAAGAAAACAAAAAATTCATAGGTTAAGTTTATCGCATTTTCCTGAAACTTTCCTTTGTTCTCGCAACTGGCTAATTTTACAGTTGAAACTACATGGAATTCCAACATAAATTTCTATCTTTCTGCATATTATATGATTTTAAAGCAAAGAGCATATTCAGCCTTATACTAAACAATAAAATAATTTCACGAAACGGCAATGTCTCTGTTGATGAATGCGTCTTCATCAGGTCGCATGTAGAAAAAAAACATGAATGATTAATACGTTTATATTGGGCATTGCTGAAATTTGGAAAAGTTGAACGAATAAGGACTACCAGGCTGTCAGCGATATATAATTAGGATAAGCTTTCTTTTCTAATATTTTTTGCGAACTAAAACAAAGCTGTTCGTGAGTGCATATACTAGAATATACTTATGTAGTTGACCTTTTTTTGAAAAATAGTAGAAGCTGACTATAGCAACGGGAAAGTAATGGCGGCGTGCTGCAACTATTTGCACGTATAAATTTCCTTTTCTTTTTTTGGCACCCTTTGAGTTGAATTTTATAGTGAACATTTGTGGACATTTATGTTTTTTCTGGAAATAAAATGAATGAAACGGACGATGAAAGAAGTAAAGCATGTTTTAATGTGTTCGTTTTTGTCTTTGTCGTGAGATATATCAGAAAAAGTTTCGCATTGAAGAATCGTTTTGCCAAAGACTGCACTGTTTGAAAGGTATAATATACGCGGGTGTGGAGCTTGACTATTTATTAATTAATTAATTATTTCAATATCTTTTCTGAAGAATAAAAAAATAAATAAAATTTTCTGACATCTTTTCTGTCTTTATTTGCTTCCGAGATGCATTATGCTAATTTTCCGAGATCTTCTCTGATTTTATGCATTAAATATTTCAAAAAGAAAGATATTTAACTACCGTATCAAAAGCAGCTTTATTTTTTCATTTCTATTTTTTTCAGGATTAGATCAACTCAAGTTTCTGCTAATTTATATAGTCAACACACTTTTTTGTTGTGAAAGGAATGATGCACATAAAAAAACGTTCTACCTTTAATGCTAACAGAATATTGAATTAGAGAAACGTGATATTCTGTTTTTCTCTATCATTAATCATTCTAGTCTTTAGTCATGTATCCCTCGCTGTCATAATCACTGGTTCATGGAAACCAGGCGAGAATCATATATAGCGTTTACAACAGAAGGATACTAATCTAAAGGAACTAATCGAACTTTGTTGGATTAAGAACTGACGAACGTTTTACTTTTGTTTCGTCGAAATAGCTCAAGTTTGGTAGTATCACTAATAATAATCGAGAGAAAACAATCATGTCTTTAGAACAACCAATATAAAATACGTAAAAAAAGTTTTTTGGTTCGTTACATCTCAGCTTGCATAATAATAATCACAAGAGAGAAAATTATTCCAGCATCTACAGATCCTTTATGATCCTGCTGCTTTGCGTCTTTTTTCCGGTTTTTCCTTTTTTTATCCATAGGGACTTGGGATTTTTGCGGTATTTGATCCGATGAAAAGGAAGTGTCTGGGATGTGAGGGTGATGGTGGTTTTTACCCCGTTAAAAAATGTCACTTTAGGTATTCCAACGTTCCGATTTATAATGTTTTTATATTAAGTATGTGTTAACATCAACGTGCTAAGCTAATCTTCCATTTTAATGACGTGATCATGCAAATCAAAGTTGTTCTTTGTCAGAATAATTACATCTATGATGCAACTACGTTTACAGGTTGAGGTCCGTGTTTTTATGTCATTATGTGCGTCCTGTATTTGTATCGAACGCCGGTCCGATGTCAACAAGAGCGTTCCCAATCTCATTTTCTTTATTTAATGAGATGGGAATGCAGAAATGGAACCAGTGACGACTAACTTACACAACACAGCGACAAAATTGATATGTGAAATATCTATCACTAAGACAATGAAACGTCACAATCGACGTCAAATCCTTGATCGTACAGTTCTTTGATAAATATCTGATAAATTATAATGATATTTCAACAAAATAACCGAATAGTGTGTTTGTTCAAATTATGTTGAAGGTTTAGCTCGGAAAAGACTTTATATTCTGGAAAATTACATATTGTTCACGATGGGGAAAAACACTCAAGTTTTTAATTAATGAAGTTTTTTTATTCAAAATAAAGTTGAGATTCAGCATCTAGATAAAAAGCTGGATCGACCCATATAACATTCGATGAGTTTCACGTTTTTGTTCAATCTTTGCACGTGAAACAAACTCGTACAACATTGTTTTCGTTCTTTTCCTTTCGTTGATATTTTTGCCAATAAAAAAGTAAGTCAAAAATGGATCGCTTATTTCAGGAACTTATTTTCGGCTAAAAGACGACAACCTTGTTCGTGCGTGTGATTCGGTTGTGGATAATCCTCTTCCGTTAGCGCTTTCCTGTCTACACTCAAAAGCGTACAAGCTATTTGTAGGAATAATTACTACAGTCGTGGTCAATCCGTATATACGAACTTGATAAGAGTCGTATAAGGGTCCGATTAGTATTTATGAAAATAATTGATCTATGGACGATGAATAGAAATGTGACTTAACGAAATGTCATCAGTCACTGTTTAATTGTAACGTGTCCATACGGGAATCTCATGTTCATAGGAAGTCTAATGAGTGGTATCAAATTTCGGAAATCTATCTGTTTTTTTCTGTTAGAAGATACAAGTTTAACTTATATCATGTTCAATTCGTCTTTTGGCAAGCAAAAAATGTATAAATCGCTGTTATGCCACGCATTAGGGTCGTATCACAAGGGAGAAGATCATAGTTAAGGTTACGCATATAGTCTAGGGTTATTGCGCAGGAAATATATTCAGGCTTATGGTGCAAGACTATCTCCAAGGTTAATGCATAGAGTCTAGTCAAGATTATTGCGCAATATTGTGTGTATAAATAGATCGATTTTTATTGTTAAAAAGAATCTTTTTTATTTGCAAAATAAACAGTGGTCACGCACATCAGAACAGTCAGACTCTAACATTGGTGCACTAGCCGGATTACTGTCAAGACAACATCATAGTCATAGAATCCGAGCCAAGATTATTAGAAAACAACATGGGTGACATAATGACTGACCAAATTATAACCTATTTATCCCGGAAAACGTTGGAAGCACAAACACCAAAATTTACTGGTAGCAAAGAGGAAAATGTTACCGATTGAGTGAAGACGGTAACAGTGGAATTCAGACTGGCCAGTTTTCTAGATCACTAAAAATTAGAGTGGGTTTCAACATTTCTACGTGGAGAAGCATCAGCATGGTATATTAAGAATATGGCTAAAATTAATTCATGGGAGACATTTACGGAAGGATTCGAGAAAAAATATTCATTAGTCGAAAACAGCATCCAAGCAATTCAGCTGAAGTTACACGCATTCACTTATATTTATTTCACTAACAACACATCAAGTATATTATGATCAGCACAAGTCAATATGACCAACACTTACGCCGACGTTACTGAAGTATGAAGAATTATAATGACTAGAAACAAGGGAACATGGGCTGATTATGAGATAAAACAGCAACGAGAAAAATTTCGAACAATATCAGTAACTGTATGTGGTATATTACATACAGGTACACAATTATCAGCAATATCAGAAAAAGGAGACGAAGAAGAAGACCACATGAATACTTATCAGCCAGTGGAATTACCAAGCGGTGTTACAGGAACTATGGATAGAGAACGCACAATATTATCGTCTAAATTATATGCTATGTTGAACGAATTACATTATAAAAAGCAAGTACAACCATTATCAAAATCTTCGTTGTTATTACAACCCGTTACAAGCCAGATAATACTGGTAGTGGCAGTAGCAGGACATTGGACAATGAGTTAAAGGATTCAACCATTTCTGAACTGTTGATGAACGTGAAAGTACATCCTGTTTCATGGGGGGAGGTGTTATGCCACTCACTAGAGCCATGTCATGAGGGAGAAGATCATAGTTAAGGTTAATGCGCAAGCATATAGTCTAAGTAATTCCGCAAGAACAGATTCGAGGTTATTGCGCAAGACTATTCACTTTTTTCTTATTCTTCGTTCAGAATCCTATTTCGCACTCATCTTAGGACTGACTGACCCATGTCCAAAAGATGTTCACATGAATCCTTTCTCCACTTCAGTGTTCAACGTTCTCATTTGAATAGTTGCTAATACCACTAAGATCGTGTGGATATGCGAGCGTAAAGTTATATCTAACTGTTTTAGTGATGGTCGAGGGGCGGTCAGATTCATACGAACTTCAACTTTCAGCAATTGTATTCACAATTCATTGCGTCTTTCGGAGAGGTCGAGG
>CAJNOQ010001692.1:0-29328 GCA_905250885.1 Didymodactylos carnosus | reverse complement strand
TTTTTTTTTCAATGGTTAGGTTAGGATTAGGTTGTCGAATTCATAGGTTAGGTTAGGATTAGGTTGTGAAATTTTTTATAGGTTAGGTTATAGGTTGCCAAATATTGGCAACCTGCAGGGCTCTGGTGCCCTTGTACTAACTGCTCACAAAATAATCCCAGTTCAAAATCACTACAAATCAACAGTTTATTACCAACGAATTACTAATACAAATAATTTTAACAGTAATGAAAGTCTGTTCTTCTTCAATTAATGGAGAACAGTAATAACTAAATGTTGATAACTGAATGCTGTTGAACAGTTGATAATGTTGGTGAGGAGAAGGAGTGAAGAAGAGAATGTGCAAACGGAGATTATGGCAGTATGGCAGTCCTCCTTCTTTGAATGTGAGAGAAGAAGAAGTGATTTGAATTTGAAGATTAATCGGATGAATTTTCTCTCTATAAATGTGAGAGAGAGAAGAAGAAGCAGACAAGAGATGTTCCTTTTAAGTTGAAAAGTGACAAGAATGACAAAAGAATCGAAATTTACTTTCGATTATGACTTATTTTTCGTTTTGTTCCCTGGAAACACCTTGTATTAAATTAATAAATAATAAATAATTACTTTCTTCTATTATCTTTCTTACTATAGCGTCTAATAGAGCTTTCAAAGTCTGTTCACAGAATGAATATTCCTCAGTTCTCTGATCATGCCTTTGTATTCGTCTACACGTTTCATTTTTCTTTGTTTCGTTTCTTCTATTTCTTTTAAATTTAACTTTCGTTTTGTTGACTGCTCCGCGTACTCGCTAAGTTAAAGGACTAACCTCCACTATATCGAGAACTGAAACTTTTAGTGATAAATTAACGAACGTTGTTTTAACGACAAAGTGAACTACCGTTTCTCCATCCATACGTCTCAATATAGTAGATTATCTTAGTTTCAGTTCTTCTTATGCCATTATCTATATCAACTGTAAATAAGTGACTCTATCTTTTACTGATGAAGAATAGTTCAACCATGTTTTTCGACAATCCATTGCAGAATGCTCAGCATATCCCAGTGCACTAACTTTATTGGCAGCACATATCCAGCATTTTTGTTTATTGTCCTCCAGTGTTATTTTATTGCTACGAACTATTTGTTCATAGTTCATTCAAATTCTAGCTATCACAATTCAACCAAGTTGACACAATCCATGCTATACAATCGGTGTAAGGTTGCACCGTTTTAATTATTTATGCCGTCAAGTGGAACAAAAGCAACTCTCACTTTATTAATCAATGAATTGAAAAATTTGATGACGGTGACATTTGTCACAGAAGTCCCGCAGCTACTCTATGTCATGTTTCCACTGTAAACGAAAACCGCAACCACGCCATGATTTTAAAACTTAAATAAACTCGTCTTACCACAAATCACTATAGCGAATAACGCGCGACTTCATGATTCAAGCGCGATCAAAAATTAGAAATTTTTTCAAAAATAAGAGCTCGCCGCGATGACCACTACTTTTTAGCCATTACGGTGAGAGAACCGCCACCGTGCTACAGATAAAGTTAACTTGGTCAAGAAAGTTGACTTGGAAACGTTATCAAAATTCGATCACAATAGCCATTTAAGTTTTGTCTCGCCAATATCTATTTGAATAGCTAAGAAAATTCGAATTCACACAACTTAGCGATTCATCAATGATAACTCTATACAACAAGTGTAAAAGCGTTACTTCAAAATACTACAGCATTAGCGTTCATTTCAACTACTGAATTACTGAATTATACTGAACAATAATGATCACCATGCACTTATTGCAAATATTACTTTCTGTCGATTATTTGACTAAAAAATGACTTAACAGTAGAATTTTATTCAAAAACGTTTTCGTTGGAAGCGCCCTCTTCAACATCATGTCCAGGGATCCTAGATCTTCTGATTTTTGGAACTTTTTCTGCCTCGTTTCTGCTCTTTTCTGCCATAAGGTCTACTGGTTTTTCTGATTTTCTACGTCTTTGTCTCAGCTTTTTCTGATTTGGAACTTTTATTTTCTGATTTTCGTGTTTTGGATCTGGGATTCCTGGTCATGTGCACTCATATGAAACAGAATCTTACAGTCAAGGGCCAAGCGAATTAGAATAATGACCGTTACTTGTAAATTTAAAGAAAAACAATGCAAAAATATTTATTTAATTTTCCGTTTTATTTTTATTTTACTTTGTTTTTACACCCTATTATCACCCCATACATGGGTGACTAATATAATTTTACTCATGAGCGACACATACATGTCGCTCACTAAGAAGTGTTTTTGGCTCCTTTCAGAAATAAGGTATGTACCTGTACCTTATCGATAGTTGATGATTATAAAACGATACATTGAAAAACTTCGAGATGTATGAGAAGGTACAACTATGAAGACATGAGGCAGTTGACTATGCCTATTTAGGAAACCAATCAGAATTTTTCTATTTTTTTCTTTTTTTTTCTTCTCTTCTTCTGGAAAAGATAAGAAGTATTTAATAACAGAAAACAACCTTCGAACTTATTGCGACGCAAAAAGAAAAATGATGAAATACAACATTTTGCACTTAACGGAGAGCTCCTTTCTCTTCGATTCAGTCTATTGCATGAATCAATAAGAACTAACAGTGTGACTGAAAAACTTAACGAGTTTATGTCCGGATCAGTGATTTCAATCAGAATTTTTTGCAGAGCACTCGGTTTTTCAGTTAAAATACACGTATGCATTTTGTTTTTTTTGGAACTTCATAAAAGAGCATTATTCTCTACAAAGTATGCATACAGTTTGCTGTTGTGAAAAAAGACAAAGTGGTTTTTAAAAATTTCTAAATGCATGTGCATTTTGTCATTAAAAATACCGGTCCGCATTCTCCGCGTTTTGTACGTAAATTAGAGTGAAAGCTCATTTTGTTCTTGCTTGAGCCATTATAAACTTTGATATTTATTCTGAATAAAAAATTTAGAAGCTTTTTTGTATGCTGTATACTATAAATCTTACTTAACAGGGGAGTACATCGAAAAATTTTCGATTTGTTGTCGTATTTCAGATTGTTCTTGACCTGATTTATAACTTTTCATGTACTAAATGGCCTCCAATCTAAGTGAATCGATTGTACTATTACAAAATCAAATGAATTCAGTGCGCGATCAATTTCAAATTGTTGTTGAGCAATTTGAAGCGGAAAAACTTCAATTTGACGCTGATAAATCATCATTTTTAAAAGACAAGAAATGTTTCGATCGTGAACGTTCGAAATATGAGAATGAACTACAACAAATGAAAAAATTTCAAGTCAGTGATAATGATATCATCTATCTCAATGTGGGCGGAGAAAAAATGTGTACATTACGTTCAACGTTAATACAAATACCTAGTACTGTGTTGTCAATGATATTTAGTGGTAGATGGGAAGAAAAAATTTTAAAAGATAAAGATGGATATGTAAGTAACTCTAATGGATGGTGTGTTACTCTTGTTGTACTTGTTGTTTTTTATTTATGTAGGTATTCTTGGACTATGATCCTCAATTGTTTAAGTTGTTGTTAAATCAATTACGCGAATGGAACGGTAAACAATTGGTGAATGAAAAAGATAAAATTGTTTTTGACATGCCTGTTGGTTTAGAAGTACAATTTGCGTAAGTTATATATGTTCCGAATTTCTCTTCGACGACCTCTTTGTTAAACTTGCACACGCTCATTTTCCTTAAATTCTAGTCGAAGAATGTGTGAAACCATTCATTTCTCTAAAGTCAGACAGACAGAAAAAGAAAATAACCGTAATCTTCACTTATGATCGTAAGCACAAGCTTCTAAAAACAACTTTTTGCGTGCAGTTTATTTAACTGAGCCGTTAATAGTGATGTTCATAACTTGTTACATCTGTTCTGTAGTAGAATAGGTGTCTGACATAGATTAAGGAGGAATAAGTATCATGACGATATAGGCAGAAAAGGAGATATTCAGGTTAGTTGTGTAGATTAGCACGGGGCGCGTTACAACATTTTGTAGAGCGCTCGGATCGAAAACTATTTTTGCTGGGTCGTATCAAGGATTTTTTTGGGTAACATAAGAAGGCCATTTTATCAAGAAAATTTTCAAGAGTGTTTAGGCGGTCCAGATATATTTAATCTCCGGTCAGTCCGAACTGGGCTTGGTCTGGAAACTTCTTTCATCGGACCGGGCCGGGCTTGGAATTTTCGGCCCGTGTGGATCTCTCGTGTAGATACGCTGTGTTTGTAGAAACTCTCTAGTTGAGATATGAAATTTCTCTCACTTGAAAATATGAAATTTGTCATAGATATCAATGAACATCGTATTGTTTCAAAATAATGTCATTCGTATAACTCTCAAATCATAATGCTACATGGCTCGATATTTTGTGCAGATATTACTTGTAACGTTTTAGTTCTCTACTTTTATCCTTAGTGAGTGATGATATTTTAAGTATGAGAATTGGCACCAATTTGTGAGCCTCGTGTAAGAGACGTCCCAAAAACTTCCGCATCGGTTAACTTCCACTAATTAACTTTAGCATATTTAAATTAGGTTTATTTTATTTTATTTTATTGTATCATTTTGAAAAAAGAGAAGATATTTATCTTAGAAAAATAGATGTTTAAACAAAGAAAAAACTGATTTTTCTACAATCAAGTTGGTTACAGATCAATTTGATTGCAGCCCAGCAGCAGTTTTATTTCAATTTCAAGGTTCTATGATGTTGAAATCGAATATTGAAATTGTGCCGGCGCCAGTGTTGGCAAATGAATTTTCTGCTTTTGAATTATCTCGCCAACACATTGATGATGAAAACGCCTGTAACAGTGTCGTGATCATTACATAACCACTTAATATTTCAAAAGCAACGAGAAGATTTTACATTAGTATTTGGTAACTAGAAGTGGGCTCGCAGAAATTTTTACATAGAAATGAAGTGCTACTACTCATCTAAACATTATTCCAAGAGTTTTCGTTCTGAGTTTTCAGATCATTTTTATTTTTTAGTCAGTATTATTATATCATTTTTCTACACATCTATTTTTAAGTAATTATCATCTCTCGGCTATATCTGAACATCACTATTAAACGCTTTTTTATTTTTTTAATTTACTTTGGGCTAGCGATTTGTAGAATATTTATTCAGTTTATAAATTTTGAGAAATAATCGTTTTATCAACTCTACTTCTAGAAAATTGATCAGACAATTGGGTTTTGAGCAAGAACAATTGACACCGGAAAAATTTTCAAAAATATTTGGCGGTGTTAAAATTGAACAAGACGGAAAATCAGTCATACATGATGGCAATGGTTCATCACATTCAGAAATTCGTGGTGCAAAATTGTATTCGTATGGTATTCATCGTGTTCAATTAAAAATTGAAAAAATGAGAAATAATTATTGGATATTTATAGGTATTATATCGAGGTAATTGACATTTTTTTCTGCATCTAAACTATTAAAATAGATAAAATATATTTACATTTAGTTCACAAACTCAAATGCAATTGGATTCATTTCATTCACCTACAGCATATGGTTGGGCAGCATCGAAACCATGTGTCTATCTCAATGGCCAACGTCACGATGGTTCTTATGGATCATACGACGGTAATTTATGTGAGCAAGATACCGTTGATTTATTAATCAATTGTGATAAAAATCAAATTCAATTATTAAATCGTCGCACATTAAAAACCTATGAAATTTTAATAGATCCCAATTTCTGTCCAAAACCATGGCAATTGCATTTAAATTTATATTATATTGATGATAAAGTATATCTATTATCTTAGATGAATAAATGTCAAGATAAATGACAAATCAGATTGACAAGCCAGATTGTCTTTCTTTCTTTCTTATTTTGTTTCGATTTTGTTGTATCAATATAATTTTAAATACCACTAACTGTTTTTTTCCACTAGGTATATTTTTACCTGTTGTGTTCGTTTTTTGACAAAACACATCTTATAACTGTGTTATGTTTCTTTCTTTTCTATCTCCAGTACTATACATTTAATATCGACGTTATGTTATGGTGCAATGTATTTTTATGAGTACTTATTAGAAAAGTGAGCAACTAAGGAAGTTATCAATGCAACTAGCGTGCTCCTTAATTCTCTCTCTCCCTTCTCTTCTTTCTCTCTCTCCCCCTTCTCTTCTTCCTCTCTCTCCCTTCTCTTCTTTCTCTCTCTCCCCCTTCTCTTCTTCCTCTCTCTCTCCCTTCTCTTCTTCCTCTCTCTCCCCCTTCTCTTCTTCCTCTCTCTCTCTCCCTTTTCTTCCTCTCTCTCTCTCTCTCTCTCTCTCTCTCTCTTGTGAATTCCTTATTTTTTGCTTCGATTGATTTTTCTCTCCTTGTACTGAAACTGACAGTGCATTTCCTTTTTTGTATTTTGTATCTATGTACCTATATGAATGAAGAAAATACTACAGATGTTTTGCTATTCTTGATAAATCTTTTGTTTTTTATGTATTGCTTTGGTCTGTAATCGATGAATACAGTTGATCAGATGATGTGGACAAGAATTCATATAGCACTATGCATGATATGTTTGTATGTTTTAGTTGTAAACTAATTTTTCTTGTGATGTGGGTATGTTGCTTTAAAAGCAAAACAGCATAGCAGTGGTTTTTTGATCAAAATATTAATCATTTTTTTCTCTAGCAAGTCAGCCTTTGCGTTTTTTGACAGAGTTATTCGTGTCGCAATTTTCAAATCTCAGAATGAAAAGTTTTACTAACAAATATTAGGTTATAATAGGATAATAGCTATTTAATACAGAACATACTTTTTCTTCTTTTAGAATTATTTTAAAAAAGCATGAATAATGATAGTAGTGAGAGAAAGTTTAAAAGATTGTTTTGTCATTTGCATTTATTATATCCAAAAGTGCGAAGTTGTTGAGTCATTTCTCAATCTAAAGATTTTTGTTATGGATTATTTGAACCAATTTTAATAATATGTTAGATATGAGTCAATAAAGTTGCGATAGTGATCTTTTCTTGAAAAACAAGTTTTTCTGTGCAACTGTTTATACCATATAATTTATTTGTTTTCTTTTACTTCGCTTAAACATATTTTTATTAATATATTTATTTTATTTGATCTGTACCACAAGAATTTCATTATTGTTTTTGGATTTTAAAAAGATGTTTTTGCTTTTTAAACATTGTAATAGGTACGAAATAATCTGTCACTTTACTGCATGTTTTTGACTTGTTAATGAATATAAGAATAATTCTTTTGAACAATTGTTGGACAAAATAAAAAGAAGAAATGGAAAAAGAGTACAATGATTCGGTAGTGTGTCATAGACAAAATTATTATGACTAATATGAACTGCGGATTGAAAATTCGACTGAATGAAAAAAGGCAAAGTAAATAAAATTATTGAGAGTATTCATTGTAACGTTTGAATGGTCTTCAAGTTTGTACGAGATTATAGAAAGAATGAAATGAGTAAAATAAAGAGTTCACAAAAGAAAGAAGTGGTTTTTGGGAGTCTTTTCACTAGACACTGTACTTTTTTTTATTGACGATCAACATCAACGTGAGTACTGTTAATATCAAAGGAACGCTATAATCATTTATCTTATTTCAATTTTTATTATCTTTTCTATCAAACGAAATTGCTCCATTTCTAAATTAGAAAAGAAAGTTGAACAGTTCATTTTTATTTCGAATGTGAAAAGCATTTGTTTATTTTGTATTTTTGAAAATACGTTTGGTTCATGATTGAAAAAGCGATTTATCTACTACTACGTATCATGTAACTACTATTTTATTGTCTCATCCTATAATTAATTATAAATTCAGATTATTGATACAAACAATGAAGATCATAAATAGACTGCAGATGTTGTCAGACTTGAAGTAAGAAGAAGTTAAGATGAATATTAGTATAGTGATTCTTTCGATACAGTCATTCGTTACACAAGCGTTAGGTCCAATACGTCTCACTGACCAAGCTCAATTACCATCAAAAGCAAATTTGATATGTCCCACTCAGTATGATCGATGAGGCACCTAATTCATATGATCCAAATTTTGAGCATGAATACACTGTGTGTAGATTTATCACTTACTATAGATTCATTGTTAGTCGATACACTAATTATCATGTTTCTGAACTTCAAGAGCATAAATTTCATGAGTAAATGTAATGTTTAGAGTAAAACAATTAGTTTTCTGGTAACAATTATCTAAAAAACATGCTACTCGCTTTCAAGTTGTGATTTTATAGTGATGCTCAATAAATCCAAGGGACTACAAATCCGTCTTATTCCATGTTTTAGATATGTATTCTAGGCGGGTTCATTATTTTTCCGTATTTTTTTTTCTGAATAAAACTGACAATAAAATTTATTATTCTCACTTTATCACAAATATTGAGACATATGTGAGGTTTCAAATATGATCACATCAAAAATGGCTTAGATCTAATTCAATCGAGTTTAAAACAAATGAAGACACATGACAAATATATATATATATATTGGTCTTTAAAAGTGATTCATCTTCCATAGATCATATTCTATACCCGTGCCAATAATGAGAATGATTAGTCGACTCCGAATTTATAAAAGTTTTAACATATAGCAAGAAATATTAAACAGAAGATTTTTATCATTTTATCTGACCAATACAGTTCGAATAGAAAGCTAGAAAATTATGATAATTCAAATAGTTACTGTGTAAATAACATTTTAGACAACAGATATTTTCTCTCTTTTCAAATATTAAAAGTCAACGAAAATTTATGTTTAAAATCCATAATAGATTTAAAAAAAAAATGAAAAAAAAATAGAGAATATCTAACATAGAGCTCATGTACTTTTATTATCATGTGGATTTTGAGAAGAAGTGTAGTCGTATATTATTAACAAAGTGATAAATAAATACAGTATTTTCCTGTCATATCATCGCGTTCTACTTTTTCAATGATAAAATTTCTTGCTGCTCTCACTAGAACTTCTTCTTCTTCAGGATAATACGAATACGACGATATATCCATACCACTAAAATGGTATGATGAACTTTTTAGTTCAATTATGAATAATACATTACCAAATTTTTCTGCTTTTTCACGTTTTTTACTTGTGGATGAAAAAGCATCCCATGTTTTTTTCGAGCCTACTGCCTGTATATAACCATCAATAGTTTGTTGATCAAGTTGTGCACCACGATAGAGTAATCCATTATAACCGTATGGTTTAAATGTTGACGAACAATCACAGTGATAGAGTAACTGACAGAGAGCGCCCAATGTATCTAGTTTAGATCGATCATTTTCACGTAATGTTTTATTAATGATTTTATAAATAAAACATTCTTTCGTATAAAGTGAAATGAGATATTTTTCAATTTCTTCATTTGGTTTATCCTTCATCTCTCTCAATTCTTTTGCAATCCATTTGGGCTCTGTTTGTAGTCCAAGTTGTTTACCTTCTTTAATAATTCCATCGGCTGCTTGTTCTAATTTATCACTTAATGAGATTCCATGATTTTTATTTTTCCATTCATTAAGGAATCGATTTGAATTCACCTCACTAAATGATTGAACTAATTTCTGTGGGAAATAGAATCGTTCGGTTCGTAATAAATCATTTTGAGATGAGACTAGAAATTGTTTTATGGGACAAGTTTTCTTTTCATCTTGTTTATCTATTTGAACTTTATGTTCAAGATCTATAATATAATTATCTAGTAACACTTGTTTTTCATATGATTGATAGGCTGTTTCAATAATTTCATTTTCAATATCTGAATAGGGTTGCCATTTACACAATTCAGGAGAGGATGACCATGGATTTTTATCTGAATTCCAATACCAAATAGGGCGTTCTAAGAACACTGGATGAACAATAGGCAAATCAGTGGATACAGGTATTACATTTTTGTCTGATCTGTTGCCCATTTTCTGACAAAAAAAAGTGACAGTACCTAAAATAGAAAAAAAAGAAATTTATCGTGATCATTCAATAATCTATTACAGTGGATCACTGATTTTCTTCTGCCTATCAAATTTATTATGTAGAATGTAGCTTTCATTGGTAAATGAGCTTGATAAAAAAAAAATTGTTAATTACAAACAGAATCTAGGTTAGATTGTTGAATCGAATAAACCTATAGATTTATTTAGAAAAAAATTGTGTGGCAACAAAGTATTTTCATGTGTGTAGTAGAACAGAAAGAAAAATATTTTATAACTGAACCTGTTAAAGCGGTAAAGCATGAGTAAAGACGTCATTCAATGTGATGAAAGAACACGAAAGAAGAAAAATATTTTTTCATTAAAATAGAATTGTTCTTATAGAAATTACGATTTTCTTCTTGAAATTATGAGATCATACCTTTATTTTCTTCCATTACTTGTAATAATTATATAGTCATTGTGAAACGATTTTCTCTTTTTAAATGGCAAACGCAATATGCCTATACTTGCGCTTTCACTCTAGAATACACATTAATTATTACTAAAATTTGTGCTCGAACATCGTTCATACTTTTATTGCAAAAAGTCTATTATTATCTTAGAGAAATATTTTTCGAAGATTTCCATGTCAAAAATTTCAGAAGTGGAACATTTTGGCCAAGAAGTGGAACTATCCATGACGCAAATGGTTTTAAAATAAACATGACCGATTCCTTGACGTTATGAACAACTGTTTTTTTTCCTAAACATACTATAAAACTAGAAAGCCTTTTCATACTAGAGTAATTTTTACAAAAAATACCAGCCATACAACTATACAAGAATAAGTATTATTACAAGAAAACTATCTTACTTATACCGGTCTTGCAAATTCTACTGTTTATAAGTACATAGTGAGCATTCAGGCGGACATTTGGTAAAATATCAACAGTGCACTTTTTCAAAATTCATATAGTCTCAAATATACTCTGGGCTAAGGGCTATCTAATGGTATAAAAAATTTTCTCCAAGTGCTAAATTTTCAGGAAAAAATATATGCAAAAAAGAGTCTCTATAGTAGCGACCTCCTACAGAAAACATTTTTTTCATTGGACTAAATCGATTTAAGTTTGAAAACACTATATATTCTGAATCTAGACACTTTAAATTATCTAAAAACAACATTTTAGTCGGGTCCTACGATTTAGGAAAAAAATTATTTTCTGAACTGATACCGTTTCTGAAAGGTGCTTTCAGCAGTATGTAATGAAGTTCCCATGGTGTAGCACCCTCGAAACAGACTTAAAATTATACCAAAACGCTTGGCATCATTTCCAATATCTATAGCGAATGCGTCAAAATGCGCATATTTACCTAAGTTGAGTTATAGGTTTCCAAAAAACTCTGTTTTTTCACGTAAAAACTTTTCTTAGACAGCATTTTTAAAATGTAAGGTCATATACAATCAGCGCGTCGAGTTACATCTAATCATGTGTAATACAATAAGTTTTGTATGGAAAAACTATCGGTAGAAATCTTTTCCCATGAACCAGCAAGACCGATTTTTCGAAAAAACTGATTTTTTCTGAAAACGTGTATTTTTTTTAAAAAGCATCAGAGATGACTAAGCAATGATAATTGTTGGTAAAAACATAATTTATGAGCAAAAATTCTGATGTCCGCCTGCTATTAGAAAAATGCGCACTGTGATACAGTCATGAAAATGGAGAAGTAATGGCATGCACATTGTTTGCGTTAACTATGATGTTTATTCTCTGGCAATAAATGAGATAAATTATCGACAGGTAGGTAGGGGGAGACCTTTTGCAGCATTTTGATGTCACCATTTAGCACGGCGTATAAAGACTCTTAAGAGCTATACTCAAGAGTTGTAAACAAAGCTTTCTCCGATTGTGAATTTCTGTTGAGACTGAAAAACAACATTATCTTATTAAAGATCGGGCGTTTGTAGACTGTTAGCGAATGAACATAAAAGTAGGATGTAACTTAAATAAATGAAAAAATGCACTTATTTCGTGTACTTTTTTTACAGTTTTTGCGGAAATAAATTCATTGAATGAATTCGAGTTGAATAAGGATTAAATGAGATCTCATTTCCTGTTTCCCTTTTATTAATGATTTGCTAGAATTATCGAGATAATTATCACTCTACACCAGAGTGACTCTGTTTTGCGATCATGTGTAAGGAAATGAAACCCATTCAGTCATTCATTATTCAACTCAATGAAGTTATTTCCTCAAAAACTGAAAAGAGTACGTGAAATACGCACGTTTTTTTCATCTACATTCGTAGCTGTAATTGTAATTGTGAAGCAACATCATTAAAGTGAGCGGATCGAATTATTAAACGACTTGTAAGTAATTCTATAGGTGTAGTGGCTTCATGAGCATCTTCTGACAAGTTATTACAAACTTTAATGACTTCAATAGGATGTGAAGAAAAACAGCTTATTTACAAGGGGAATGTTGTGCTAACTTTCTTTGCAGAGGAGTATTTTACCTCACGTTTCCTAATGATTGAATGGATGTGTGTCTATCACTAGCTTGATAGGTTAAATAAAATAGCTAATCCAACCGAATGCTTACACGAATATTATTCCACCAACTGGGCACGTGCAGGGCTGGAACGGAACTACTTGCCAACAGAATTCTTGCCATATCATAAAGTCATTAACCGTAACCCACTGATAAGAATAATAAATACCTGACCAAGACAGCAGTTAGATAATTTAACTTATCAAGTTAGTGGTAGACACACATCTATTCAATCATTAGGAAACGTGAAGGTAAAGCACTCCTCTGGAAAGAAAATTAGCACAGCTTTCTACTTGTAAATAAGTTGTTTTTCTTGACATTCTATTGTATGTTGGTTGAGAAATGAATACACTTAAGGGTGCTGATCACAAATTGGTGATCATTTGTATTTAAAAACGTGTGGTGATAAAAAGTGTAGCCAAAAAATTTCTTCTTTTTCTCGAAATTTGTCTCCTTTTAGTTGTTTTTAGTATGCATCCCTGATCAAAGATAAAAGTTTCTATTGAGGTTAAAAACTATCAGTGACAACCGTCATGTCTATTTATACTTTGTGAAACTCCTTTTGTTATGAGATGATATTAAATGATCATAAATTTATGTCTAGAAAAATTCATGTCTACCGATATTTTTTCTCTTCACAAAAATTATAGATTCGTATGACACTCTGTAATATTTTTGATCCTATCGTAAGCAGATTGTGCTTTTGGATGGAATACGATTGGTCTGCTAGAAGATTACAAGTAGACCTTACTAAAAATGTTTTCACTATTTATTGTGAGTCAACAGATGGTTATATAAAAGTAGAGAAAAACTGGATCCAGCAACCAAAGTATTTTTCCAAAGATCATGTCTGCGTAAACAATTCTTTCACACTGGCGTCACTGAGACTAACTCAAATTAAATATACTTTGAAATTTTCATTAGAGATGTGCAGGCCGACCTTGCCCTGTCTTGATCTGAAGGTCAGAGTATGACTAAGTCTTATGGCTCATAGGACAGGATCGAACCTACGTCTTTTTCTAAAACAACTTTGTTGCCAATGATCATCAGTCACAACCACTATTAAGTATTCCTGCAAGTTCAGCAGCGTCAGAACGAACCTTCAGCTCGAGTGGAAGAATATTAGTACAGCAACGACAACGATAATATTCTATTATTACAAATATTTTCAAATATGAAATATAATTTTCATACATGTGTCAAAATTTTTGATATCGTTTTGGTCCGTCCATTTGGATGAAAATATAAATTTTTTACTATTTACTGAAATTAGCCTAGAAATGCATATTTTCACAAAGCTAAAACGTAGGTCAAAAACTAGAAACGAAAACTAATAGATTTTCGTGAGATTCAAACAACCGTTATAATTTCAAACAGCTCTAGTGAAAGTGTTTGGAGAACTAAACTATATTGTCAATCTAGGTGTGCAAGTTACACGCTGACGAGTAAAATTTTAGACAGCCAAATAATTAATCTGGTATTCGCTTTGTCTGGGGAGGTCATTTGCATACTTTATTTTTACAGTGCAGGGCAATTCTGAGTTAATTTATAAGTGTAAAACGTCATACTTTCTTTCCCTGTGTGTTATTTTCACTTTTAAAAATATATATGTTTAGGATGGCAGGATATTCATAGAATGACTACTGCATGTATCTGAAAATATACATAAATAAACCAGTTCTACTTCTTCCAACTTGCAGTCGGACGACACATCCTCATAAAACATTACATTAGTGTAGAAAGAATGCCTATCATTTACAACAAATTCTGGTTCCCTGAATCAGTCCCTAAATTATATCCACATCTGTAGATAATTCAACAATTAAGGTCAGTTCTGGTCACCAAGTGGGGATTTTAATTTAGGGATTTTTCAATTTAGGGATTTTTCAATTTAGAGATTTTTTTAATATAAGATAAACCACATATACAGTAATTCAATACCATCCTAGTACTCATATCATACTGAATACCTGTTATTCATTAGTTTTACAACACAAATCTCATTCAAATGTTACGTGTTCTTACACCATGATCTGATCACTAGATTCAAAGATTTTATCGTGAGGCTGTGAGTTAAATATTTGTCTTCTCTGAAGAGTTTATCATAACTTTTATTTACAATGCTCATGTTTTATGTAAGGAAATATAGAGAATAAATAAAAGACAATTCCGAACTGACCTACAGACAGTAAAATTTTCCATTTGTGTGGTAAAACTAATGAATAACAGGTATTCAGTATGGTATGAGTACTAGGATGGTATTGAATTACTGTATATGTGATTTATCTTATATTAAAAAAATCCCTAAATTGAAAAATCCCTAAATTGAAAAATCCCTAAATTAAAATCCCTACTTGGTGACCAGAACTGACCTTAATTGTTGAATTATCCACAAATGCGGATATAATTTAGGGACTGGTTCAAGGAACCAAAATTTGTGTAAACGATAACCAACCGTGTAGAGAGAGTCTGAGAGTAAGTTATAACCGAAAGATGAAAAGGTATCTTTCTACACTCAAAAAAACGGAAGTGAGTAGACAAACAGGATGAGTCATTTTTTCCAAGCATATGAATGGAAAATACTAGATAAATTGAAAGAAATGAAAGAGCCGAACATTCTAATGTCAAATTTTCATTATTTTACAGATAGCCTTTTATTAGAGGGATTGAGGTAGTCAAAACACGTTACCACTTGTGCGGATCTACCTACAGACAATTTTCAAGAAAAAAAGTTTTTTGACAACGAATCGCACTGGAACGAAAAAAATCTCATGAAATCAGAACCAAAAAATGCTGGTTCCGACGATGTCTAATCCTGATACATTTCAACGTGATTGAAGATATTGTAATAATCCAGCCGAGAAGATATGAGTAATGTGAATGGTGATTAATTGTTGCAAAAAGTATTAGTACAGAGTCGTTCGTCTGGTTACAAAGAGGAGAACCATTATAAACTTCTTCAAGTTTTCATATTGATCTGTGTAAAGTTGAATAACAACGTTTATAGAAGAGGAAGATATTTGTCATACACTTAAGCTAGCCTCCACGAATGAAAATGGTTTACTCCGATATAAAATTTCTTTTGTAAAAAAAGGTGTCTTATGGGCACATGTCATCTGTTTGATTACTTTGTTATCTACTCAAATAAAAAACAGTCATAAGTGGGTGTTTTGGATACAGAAAACATTGAGTAGACAACCAAAAAGAGAAGAGATAATCATCGTAAGCGATATACTGTTCTCCTCATATATCTACTCTTCCTAAAAGTTAATTTATAAAATCAAGGATCATGATTGGTATGTATTGAAACTCTGAAAATAAAAGGCATGAAAGAATATAGACTCACAGTACACTGTAGAAAATAACGTGTGTAAATGACACACATAAAGTGAACGCCAAGTCGATTCCCAGTGACCGTCTAGAATGCACGGCGTAGGTGTGCAAAGTATACACTGAGAAATGACTGTTTGGCTCTACACACTGACGAGGGAACCATCCGAGGTGGTAAATCGCTTTTTGATTGAAATCTAGTGAATTAATTATAGGTGATCGATCACGAATATGGCTATGGATGTTTCCCATGGCCCTTCGAAGATCCCATTTTCTGGATAACCAGTTTTTCAGAAACTCTAAAACATAGCCGAAACTTTTCTTAACGAGGTATAATTGTAGTGCGCAAATTTCTGATTAAAATGAGACATCTTCCAGTTCTGCATGACCTTTCTTTACAAAGTTATAGAATTTACAAGAAAAGTCCTAAATTAATTTTTTTTGCTTCTTACTTCTGTAGGTTTGAGCTGACAATGAACATTTAGGGCTTTTCTTGTAAATTCTATAACTTTGTAAAGAAAGGCCATGTAGAACTGGGAGATGTCTCATTTTAATCAGAAATTTGCGCACTGCAACTATACCTCGTTAAAAAAGATTTTAGTTATTTTAGAGTTCTTGAAAAACTGGTTATCCAGAAAACGGGATCTTCGAAAATAAATCTTCGAAAACGGGAAATCTGGAAAATAAATCTTTTTAACACATTTAGCTCTTTACACACTGAGTTTGACCATCTAGAGAAAGTACCCACTTTTTGATGTCGAGTGAACGTTTAGAAGATTTACGCACCTAGTAACACACTTTATTTTTTACAGTGTAAATGGAAGTAAATGATATTTCTGGTCTAGAAAAAGTTAGAAATAATCACAGTACCACAGCGGATCGAGCTTATTAGAACAGAGATTTAGCACTTTGGACTTCTTTTTATTGAAATTGAAGTTGCGGTCTCATTGATCTAGGCTTAAGGGAAGTGCAGATTTTTTCAACTCCAATTCTGCAGCTTTAGCTGAAATTTTCACAACATTTTTTTGCGTTTTTATTACATCATATTAGATTTTTTCGTTATAAAGACAACGTTGGTAGAGAAGATGTTTTCTCATCTTGGTTTTCTTTTTCATTCTCACCAATGTAGCGTGACAATATGTACTCTTTCAAAAGTAACACTGTTAAATGCAATTTGGAGGTGTTGAAATGACTTTTTTTGTGCGAACTCTTATAAACAAAAGCGATACAAATTTTAATAAAATAAAAGAGATGAAAACCAAATAAGACAAAAGATTCTTGTAGGAATTGAGAAGGAGTTGAAATTGCGCTTAGCCATCACTGTACCCAGGCAAACTTTTTCTGGCAAAACAACGCGTTGATGTGCGTTAATTTCTAACGCGTTTAACAGGATGCATTTTGACCGTTGAAACGCGTTAGTTTTTAACGCGTTTGTATTCGTTGAAAATCAATTAAAATGAAAAAAAAATAAAATTCAGCATCCGATTAAATTCCCGGTACATGTCTGGATGCATAGATATGCATACAAACGACTATATAACTCAGTAGAGTGACGAAATAGAGAAAGAAAACAACTTGTACTTACATGACTTCAGTGTGATTCGAACGTGGGTATCTAGAATTAAGAAGCAAACACATAACCATCTGAGCTAACAGACGATCGAAACATATATAGTAACAATGATATGTCTTTCGATCATCTCAGTCAGACAAAAGACAGTGTTTGCTTCTTTATTCTATGCCTTCTAAGTTTCATTTACAAAGTAAATAAATCTTTTCGCTCAGAATAAAGTAATTTCGCAGACAATGATCTCTTTTCCTATACCTAACTATGTGTGTGCGAGAAATGGAATAGTCTGTCTGTTAGGTCGATAAGTCGGTACCTCATTCTTCTATTTAAAAGTGAACTCTGATACTGAGTTGCATTTTATTGAGAAACTCACCAGATGTAAGTTACTTTTTTGAGACAGGATGTTTCTACTCTGTCATTCGTCTAGCTGTTGAACGTGAATAAATCTGCTAATGCAGGTCGCATTGTTATTTTCTTTTTTTGTATCCGTACTGTTTCGGTTATTCTATGTCAGAAGAAGATTTTAAAGTCAAATGGTAAGTTAGCTTCATCTTTTATGATATACTTTGCAAAAAATTAAAACGCAGCAGAAAATAACGCATAAAAACGCGTTAGATTACCAAATAATGGTTCTGCTAAACGCGTTGGTAATTAATGCAGCTTAACGCGTTCGTAATTAACGCATCCGTTTTCTCGAACGCGTTTCGATGCGTTTATAGTACACTAACGCGTTCATTTTCATCAAAAATGCGTAAAAATGCGTTACCTGTCCAAACTAACGCGTTTCAACGCACGTTGACTCAAAAAAGGCTTGCCTGGGTAATGTATCAGTTAGAAAAAGATTTTGTAAAAATAAAGTAAGAGATTAATTGAGACTATATTAAAACTAAATGGAATATTTTGTTGTTCTATTTCAGAGTTAGAAGTTCATTCCTTGTCATTGTACCTAGTCATACTGTTTTCGACTTCAGTTACGAGTCAAGACTCCACTATTTCGCTTACGAGTCAAGAAAACAGTTTGATATCCCACGATGACACTCCATTTCAAGACCATTCCACACAAATGATGTCCAGTTTACACATGATAGAAGAAACACCAACTGATACGTTCTCATATATTTCCGGACAAGAAACAGACACAACGACAAATACCGAGTTCACATTATATCCAGAACAAACTTCTACTCCCTATTCATATAATCAAACGTTCATCATAACATCTGACAGTACAAGTCCATTAACACAAAATAATTCTACTTCACCTTCAACAACTTCTACTCCAGCATCAACAACAAATTATGTTGTGATTGTCGCTTCAAGTATTGCTGGTGGTGTTGTATTTATAGGTATAGTACTAAGCAGTGTATATTATGTCAGAGTAATTCGGCCCGATCGTGTGAGAAAAGTAAAACCAGTTGACGATATAATGATCGAAGATTTAGGCAGAAAAGTGAAGAATACAATAACAGCGGTTGTCGTGTAAGAAAGGCATTTGTTAGGTTTAAAATAAAAATATATTTCAGACGTACCTGTGAATGGATCATCATCGTTAAAGAAGCATGAGATGTGTGATTATTCGAACAAGTTCAGCAAACTTTAACCCAATCTCTCGGTATTTCTACATAAACGGTTCAATATCTGATTCTAAAACCGACATATTCAGATACACTTAGATGATCCATACTTATTATCGTAAGAGTTTTTCGATATTCGAGTTATTTCCGTAGTGTGAAAAGTATTCCTTTTTTCTATTGAAATCAAAGAATTTTAAGCAATCAAGTTAGAATCTTTATGGATTTTATATAAGTAGCTAGTATCGTTTTACACTGAAAAGACCTATTTATAGAAGCTACTACGATATTTATTTTCACGTGCTTAAAGAGATAAAAGTTTTAGGGACGTCGATGAGATCAAGAGCATCCCGGAAATAATGACTCTGACAAATGTACTGTGGTTCGTTCTAGCAGTGGATTATTCCAGAACAGGGTTCCGTCATGGACAGCATTAGGTTCTGTTTAAACTTCGATGATACCATCATGACGACACTAATGATATTATCACATCGAACGATAGATGAGTTGACAAGAGAATTGATACAATTAAAATCAGCGAGACGGCAGCATAAAGAAGAAGTGTAGCACAGCGTCTGTTCTTTTTAAAAATAGTATACGTTCTTCCATTATTGTTGTTGAGATCTCTTGCTGCCGGTGTTTTCTTTTGTGTATTATATTTTTCGATAAATGAGATTATTTGACAAGGACGCGTCTAGGCACAGATTTTGTGAGCTTGGCGCTCGATGCCGTTTGTGAATGATTATTAACAGTGCTGAATAAAAATAATGATGAATTTATTAGAATTCATTGTATAAATCTGTTTTGTTGGTTCTTTTTTACAGATTATTTTTATTTGAATATCGATATTTTTTTGTTAAAAGAATGAATGAATAGCGAGTTTACCGCATCAACGAAGGTAAAAGTAATGGCTCTTCTGCATTACACAGAATCAATCATGTGTTGTAAACCTTTCTGATATATACAATGTTCGTCATATCGTGATAGTTTTTAGACTACTTAACGATTAATTAGGATTACTTAATCGTCGAAAAAAGGAGAGTATTATTATTATTGATGAACTTTATGATTCTCTCACATCCACAGAATATTTAGCCAAACAAATCGGTCGTCAACTTATTAGAACGATAAGTTGACGATTTAATATCAACTTACTATCTTTCGATGACTACGGTAGGAAAACGAAAGCGTTTTCAAGTTTATTTAATTACGTTCGATTCGCTCAAATCAAATAGATCGATTAATGAAAGAACTTGATCAGAAATCATCAAATTTCGCTCACTTCAAAAATATGATAAAATTTGATGTTGGTATGTTGAGATCTTTTTCCTTCACTCTAAAAAAAGGTCGTGGATTAATAAACTACAATAAAAGAGTTTTTTTAGACTAAAAAACTGATCAAAAATCCAAAAGAGCTTTTTAACAGTTTTTTAGGCCAAAAAACTCTTTTATTGCAGTTTATTAATTCATGACCTTTTTTTAGAGTGTTCTAATGATAAAAAATGTATGAAATGTTTGATCATACGGTGCCCTCTCATACAGAAAAGGTCATAATGTTGATCAATATACAATGTTTAAATCAATATATCTAGACAAGATTTGGCTGCATTTTTAGCTCGCTTTAGATTTCCTATCTCATTTCAACTCAAAAAAGGGTTTTGGTCTTTATATCATATTATTTGAAAGAAAATATATTTTGCAACGAAACAAAGTTGAAATGAGATTATGAAATACTAAATCGAGTTAAAAATGCAGCCAAATCTTGTCTAGATATATTGATTTAAACATTGTATATTGATCACCATTATGACCTTTTCTGTATGAGAGGGCACCGTAAGATCAAACATTTTATACATTTTTTATCATCAGGGGGGAAAAGATCTCAACATACCAACATCAAAGTAGTTATTCACTGACAAAGTGCTTTCATTTTATCATATTTTTGAAGTGAACGAAATCTGATGATTCTGACTGTCCAGGTGCTTCACAAACCAAGGTAAAAACGGTATTTTGGCCATTCGCTGTTCCAATACATACACTCAGATATATTTGGAAGTTAAAAATCTCATAACTAACAAGAAATTGAGTCCTTTTTTCGTAATCCATCTATATCCAAGAAGAGAAGCTAACATTCTTTCTATCCTCTAGCTAGACTTATTCGTCTTTTCTTCACACGTTTTTCGTGGTGGCCCGCTTTCGCATGACATCTCAGTGTATCCAATGCATCCTGGATGCTTTAAGGACAGGATGCCCTACTTTATGCGTCAAAAATGCACCTACTTTACATGAAAGAATGCATTTTAAAATGCCTTGACTAAACATCCACAATGCCTCAAACAAACACTACGAGTACATACAACTGGAATTCAGGTACCTTCGTAAGGCATGGTGACGCGTCCTTTACATGGAAATTCCATCTTACTGATAAAAAATGAGATCGCTTTTAATGCGTCTGACCTTTTTTTCACAGTGTAGCACCGGAGGGCAGAGCCCTGCAGGTTATGACTCGTTGACAGCCTATAATCTAACCTATAAAAATTTTCACAATCTAAACCTAACCTAGCCTACGAAACTCGTAACCTAAACCTAATCTAATCTAGGTTAACCTAATACAACCTTTTGCAATTTTTTCCCAAAACCTGGTTTCAGTAGCCTAAACTTCAGCTTTCTTCCATATCGTTATTGTTTTTTATCTAAACACCGTCTGAAAGGTAAGCTTATACAAAATAAATCACATTTTAAATGAATATAGAAATGTATCAGTTGAATCTTTTATTCTTTAATCCAATCTTTTGAAAATAGCTTTCTGAATAGAGAGACCCTCTTAAGAGTAGACCAGAATTTCACTTTAGGCTCTCGATGCTACGAAGATCCTGTTATTGTTGTGTATTTGCCATCTACTTTTAGCAAACGGAAGTTTTTTCTCTGAACTTCCTTTTTTTAATTGTGCTATTTTTCAGGTTAAAAATAGCTCAGTTTAAACTAGAGAACCTCAGCCTGAACTTCATCTTCGATCGATAAAATTCCACGTGGACAACGCTTTATTACTCAAAGTGGTGGTTGTTTTAATGTGATCGTTCAAAATTGGCTTTTTCGTTTAGGTTAAAAATAGTTTATCAACGGCGTAATCTACAACCTAACCTATACAACTTTCATAACCTAAACATACCCTACCTTATAGAAATCGTAATCTAAACCTAACCTAACCTATAGATTAGGTTTAGCTTGCAGAGCTCTACTGAAGGGGTTTAAAGATATGTAATAAACTTAAGATTATTCAGTCTATTGTTGAAGATTTAGGTTTTTAGTTACATGTTTGATAAATCACAATGATATTTTTGATTAAATTTGCACCAAAAAATAGTCTGAGATACATATTAATATACTCTCTCTATTATCTTGTTGATATCTAAAATTACCAATGTACGCTATTCCCTAATGATATATATATATGTATGAGATTATGACTTCAATATTTCTTTCATGGTCTGACTCATTCGTACTCTGTTTCTTAAAATTTGTGCCATTTACATCAAAACAGATTATAATTTTAAATAGCAATCTAATCGCTCTCGTCTTCTATCTGCTATTTTCTTTGCTAGATCTTTTTTCCTCCATATCTCAATTTAATTACGAGACTACATAGAATAAAATAAACAATAAACAACAAGACGTGAATAGTGCGTGTGGACATGTTGAACTTTTCTAATAGAAGTGTTAATGATATAAAAAAGATTTTCTCTAAATGCTGTCGATTCCTATTTTAAGTTCAATGTCGTCCTTGATATAAATTGTAATATTAGCACTAATCTAACTCTATAGCCATATGTTCAATTGTGTTCTTCCTTTTTTATTCTGTCATTCCTCTCTTAAGGGGCGTATTGTCTCTTTTTCTCTCTTAGTTTTTTCTCTTCACGTATTTGCAATCAAAACCATCAATTAAGTGAATGTAGTACATAGCAATGTAACAAAAAAGAAAAACAACTCTATATTTGTCTTATTTCATTTACAATGATATGAACACACAGACACGCACAGACTGTTTAGATTTCTTTTTCTCTTCTGTTTTTTTCTATTTTTTTTTTATGTCGAATTTGCTGAGGCTGCTGAGAATATAGAATAGTTTACACATCTACTAAAAAAAAAATATTTATAATTGTTAATCGCTTGTTCAACATACTTTTTGTATGTGTTTATGATATTAAAGACTCATTTATCATTATTGTTATCTAATGATAAAACGAAAAGATTCTGGAAGTGTTCATGGTGAAGTAAGTTATATTTAATCAGCTATTAATTGACATATTTTAATATAAACATTTACTGTAGTGTTGAACTCACTGATGTTTCATAAATTTGTCATATAATATTAAACCACCTGTCTAGTTGGTTTTAGTACCGCTCGCGCTGATAAATTTAAAATTTTTTCCTCTCTATAAATGACTGAATTAGATACAATATGCAAATAAAGAAGTGTCTATCACATCATCTAAAAATTCTTTCGAGAAACACAACAAAATAATATCCACCGTTAGTCTTAGATTTTAACATATGTAAGTAATATTCTATCAAAGTAAGAGTATTCTTGCAAAAATCATCAATAATGATAGCTGTAGACTTGAAATTTAATGTAATTATAGCTCTCTTCCATTCATACAGTTGCTTTCTCGCCAACAGATTAAAGGTAATGAATCATGTTGATTAGGCCTATGATGTACATTTCTATAGAACTTCAATCTATACGATCAATCTCAGAATACCCTTTTTGGAATCTCTTAGTAACAAATGCACATATCCTCTGTTTTTTGGTTCTATTGAATTAGACATATCTTTAACCGTATTTTACAATGCTATTTTGATATTTCAGTGTATCCTTTTTGATTTTGTAAGATTTCTTTGAGCGTACTCCTCATTCTACAGAACCAAAAAAAAGGAGGTATCTTTATTTGTTACTCAGAGATTTCCGGCATGGAAATACCCTTTTTTGGTTCTGTACGATACGAAAATTTTTTAGAGAGTAGTTTTTTTGAATGTTTTTTTGTGTAAAAATGCAGCGGTGAACTTCCTTCCTATATAAAATTTGATTATTTTATTATGGTAGGTTTATTGAGATATTACATCCCGAGAAAAAATAGAATTTATAACTCATAATTCCGAAAATCCATTGAAAATAATTGAATACTAATAAACTATACGAAGAAAGAGAAGCGTGACATAATTAAGCGATAATGTAAACATGGAGACTTAGGGCGACAGAAAAAAAAATAACTAAAAAAATGTCTATAAATTTTGGAAAAAATAAGTAACTTTTGTCAATATTAAGAAAATATTAGAATTTTTATCTGTAAACAAGTATAAATCTACAGATATACTTTAGTTTCACTGTATCAAAAGTTTTAGAGGACAATAAAAAACTACTACTACTACTAATACTAAAGTCGGTATTTTAGTAAACAACGAAAGTAATAGTTCTTTATATCTAACTCGAAGATGATAAACTTCATTCTAGAAACTAAGCATCACCGTAAAATATTTAGATTCAATCAATAATTCAGAGTGAGAAAATAGCCTGAGTACAACAGATATTTGTCCTTGTTTAACCAGAAATTTTTTGAGGCATTTGATGGAGTTCGAATTCAAGTAAAGGACTCCAAAGCAACATATCGATGAGAAATCATTTGATTTTTTGCAAAAAAATATGAAGAAACTTTTTTGTTTTCTTAACAATAATTCGGGTGAACTAAGTGGACGTAGTATGAGAAGCTTGCTAACCAGCGCTAATTGCGTATCCTGTTGATAACTTGCATAAATACAGTCCTATGTTTGTACGATGATAATATTAGTACAAACATGCAAGGATGTTCTTAGATCTGGTAGAGAATTTTTTCTAAAATTTTCATATTTTTCATGTTAAAATTTTCTTCAATCATTTACAGGGCATCTTTAATAGTAAAATAAAAGCAAATATTCGGAATCAGCTTAGCAAACGACATCGAATGATGAATCGCACAAAACATTTAGTTACAAAAAGTTATAAAGTAAAAAGATAGGAACTTTACTCTCACTTAATTTTGACTAGAAAGTCTTTTATTTTCTGTTTGAAGTAGTTATTTTTAAGTATGAAGTGTGAAACTAAACTAACTAAACTAAAAATAATCATTTTTAATAACCGATAAAAATTAAAGTTTCTACATGATGTGTGAATGCTACACGCCATAGAAGGTACAATTCCACAATGAGGTTACACAGATTTTTGAAAGATGTGTGATTATTTATCTAGCGATAGACAAAACGTAATGGTAGGACTTGTGTTGGATGTGCAAAGTGCAGAAATATAAAAGTGAAAGGGAAAGAATGTGATATATGCAATAATTTAAATAAATTCATGAATATTCATTCACAAGAATCTCAAGAAATAGATTTTCAGACATTCTTCATTTTCAATACCATTTTCTTCAAGTATTCCATTGTCTGTTTCGCCAATCACATGATTATTAATTACATGTCATGATATTAATTCATCCTCTTTTTCGGTTAAAAACGAAAAACTATCATGAGTTTCAAATTTTTTGATATAATTCGTTCATTCTAAAACAAAAAGCATATAAAAACAAAATATTATTTGTTATACATGGAAGATAACATTAAAGATGTAGAAAAGCAATATATAGACTGATGACAGAATTTTAATATTATTAACATAATGCATAATATCACTTAGATATGAAGATATCCGACGTTTTCGTAAATATTTTGAAGAAAATTAAGGAATTATTAAACAAAAAATGAATGTTTTATAACTATGAGAACTGTCGACGAATCTTGTACTATGTAATCTAGAGTGAGCTCACTCTCTTCAATAAAAATGTTTGTTCTAACCTTTACCATTTTTATGATGAATGAAAAGCACTCGCCTTATTTCCTGGACTAATGCATACTCATATTATTAATATTAGGATCTCTATTAATGTAATCATGAAAGGTGATTGTAGTCTTTTTCGTTAAATAATCATCGTAGAGGAAAAATGTTCTTCAACTTTTGCAACATAGCGTAGTGGAGGACGTAGTTTGAAGAAAAGTCCTTTCGACAATATTGTAATTCGATGTAGACGTCGCAATCATTATGATCACACTTTTTTAAAATTCAAATTTTCAAATTTCAATAAAAAGTTCTTAATTGAGTTTTAGTCGTCTATCGTTTAATATATGTTTAAACAGTCAATACTTGAACTATAAATTGTAGTAGTTAAAGGGTTTACTCTCAGTTCGTCCCAAATTGCTCACTCTCACACCTGCTCGCCCCTTTGATGTTGTTTGATCTTACAAAGCCAATTTGGGACGAACTGAGAGGACACCTAGTTAAAGTGTATGAAGCGCATAAAATTGCATATAAGAATATCTCTTTACATTCATTAGTCATGTTTTGAATTGAAAGATAGCGTATAGTTTAAAGTTAGTGTGATCGCTATAAAACCTTTAGTCGTCTGTATTAAATAGATTAATTGAAGTGAGTTAATACACATGTATTCAAATAAACATTTAAATTATTTAAGATGGAGAGTTTTCAAATAGAATTCTATAGTTAAGAATTTAGAGCTCACATAAAAATTTGATATAACAAAAAAAAATAATGTCTTATCTTTTATTTTTTATTAATAACTTCAATTTCCTCAACCTCACACATCGGAAATGGATGAAAGAAAAGAGAAAAATAAAAAGATGGATGTATGAGACAAAGAAGAAAAAAAAATCTACTTGAGCCGGATATGTTTTTGAGTGAAAGACGATATAATAAACTTTATTGTATATAGCTTAACAATAATAGATAATAAAATAAAAAGAGCTTTTTCATTGTTCGTGCAGACATTTTAGAAATAGAAATAGGAAAAAACAAAAAAAAAAGGTGATTGCTCACTATTTCTTTGGAAACGATTAGATTATATACAAAGTCACTTTTACCTTGCATATTTCACTCTCTTCTTTTTATTTAAGTGCAAAATGGCTTTTAATACCTGCTATGCATATAAAATATCTAAATACAAAATGACAAAGAAAATTAACATGTTGTTTCCATTCGAAATAAAGAAGATATCACAGAACAAACAGTTCATGCTAAAAAATCACCCACAGATCTTGAAGAACGTTATAAAATTTTTACCGAAAAGTACATCTCATCGTTTATACTCATCTTATAGATTCTGATGGAAAACCGGCCATTTTTTAATATGGATGTAAGTCACACTTTTTTTACATTAATCCAAGAATCTAAAAAGTGAGCATGCACGATTTTCATCTTGTAATGCGAATTTTTCTGAGTCAAAAAATGAGAATACTAACCATTCTTTATCTCACGACAGATGATAGCTTTTAAGTTGAAATTTTATGTAGTCATAGTTTGCAGTAAATAAAGATCATCAAATAAATTTTACATCATTGGCTTGCATATTTCTTGAGATATCTTTTTTATTCATTTTCGTTTATTTTTTCACTAACCTGCATTTAGTTTCTGAACCATAAAGAGAACCGTTTTGTTCGTACACTAAAATCAGTGATGTATGATAAAATATTCACGTGTTAGCTCTAATTCATTGAAAAATCACATCGTTATGAGAAAATACAATAGTTACTTACTATTGACATTTTGGTTCATTTTCAACAACAATAGTCGAAATGTGTAGACATTTTTAGAAAACCTAAGGACTTCATTTATCACATCAAATATTAAGATAAATGTTAAATTAAATTAAATAAATTAAAATGTTCTAATTATACAAGAACTAATACATTGATAAAGTGTTCTTTAATCTCATTCACTAAAAACTCTAGGCTACAACCAAATAAATTTTCATCGTAAAACAACATGTATTGGACAAGATACAGAAAAGACGATAACAAAAAGTCAAGACAAGTTTTTTTTATAAGTTAGCTTGTAGGAAATTATTTTCTCATCCACAATATATCGTTTTCTATTCTATGATATTACAAATCTAGATAAATTAGAGATGTAGATCGACTCTTGCAGTTCATACTCATAAAAGATAAATCTTTTTTAAAGAAAGAACGAGAGTATAAGGATAAATATTATACCATTCGATAGCTGAACGCCTGCGCTACAGTTTAGTAAAAAGAAATTTCCAGTATTATGAAACATGATCTGAGGCACATTATGGTACCGTTTTTTGGAAAATCAAACGTACTTAGAAACGAAACGATGTAAAAAAGTTTTCAAACTCATTATTCAAAAGAGAATGAGAAATTGAGTAGAACCAGTTGTATATCAGACTTATCTCTCGAACGATAGGGATACACGCCTTACAAGCCAGCTGACATGAGAGAGAATTGCTTATACTTCTTATCTTTAACAAAAATTTCGAGTGAGAAAAAAAAATATGAAAGATTATACTTGAACCAATTGAATTGATGCAGCCACCTGAGAAATCAACTACTGTCTGTCCAATAAAATAATGGACTGTGGCTATTTTTTAAATGACTCGAGAACGAAAAGAGATAAAAGTTGCGGTTTTCACCATTCGAAAGAGGAGACTTGAAGGCATGTTTTCATAACCTAAATTTTCCCCGAACAGTTTTTCGAAACAGGTTTTCTAGGAGATCTTTGGAAAACTAGGCTGCATGTAAAAGTTTCCCAATAGGACTGTAATAATTTGTTTTCATAGACTGATAGCATGCAAAATTAGGATTTCCAGGCGGTTTTCACCTAATATTAAAAAATTCACTATTCACTAAAAGACAGCAGAGCGACTTGAAAACTTCGGAATGTAGAGTATTTAAGCTATTCTATATCCTATTTATAGGAGATGCTGAAAAAAATTTTACGAAACCCTATGGTTGTCCAAAAGGGCGTCTGGAAAACCTATTAATAAAAATGTGCTTTTACACTTCTTCGGTCTTATAATGAGGTTTAGCGGACAACATTAATCGTATGCTGAAGTTTTGAAGTCATTCTGATGTTTTTTGAGCGAATAGTGAACTTTTTAGTATTAGCTGAAAACCGCCTGGAAATCCTAATTTTCGCTTTTCGATAGATTTTTAAAATTTTCTCTTAAAACAAATATTGCCACGAGACTCAGCATCGATTATCCATAGTCCATCCGTTTTCAAGGCTACCAATAGTCACCGGGTGGCAGTCCTGGGGCTCGTAGGAAATGTGATACAACGCCTGAACAGTGGAAAATCAAGGTCTTGCTTGACTCACATATTGAAGAGGATTCTCCGTGCTATCAGCCCATGAAAACAAATTATTACAGTCCTATTGGGAAACTTTTACATGCAGCCTAGTTTTCCAAAGATCTCCTAGAAAACCTGTTTCGAAAAACTGTTCGGGGAAAATTTAGGTTATGAAAACATGCCTAATGAATGTAAAGAGATATT
>CAJNOQ010001691.1:0-29333 GCA_905250885.1 Didymodactylos carnosus | reverse complement strand
TTAATTTAATTAATGTTTGTATCCACTGATGAAGATTGAACTCTCAATCGAAACGTTTGGAATATAATAAAAATAAAGTTGGTACGAAGAAAAAGTACTTATTCAAAAATTCAAAAATTCAAAAATATAGATACATTATAACTGTTACTTGAAATAATGCAATTTAACGCATTAATCAAAGTGACACTTGAATTAATTTTGTCATTATTAAAACTTTTTAAGGGTTATCTTACATATTTTGATAGAGAAAACAGAACTCGACACATAACTGAAACATCCTGTAGTCAGTCATTAGGAGAATAGAAATAAGGAGCGAAACTATTTTTTTTTTTGTCGAAATACCATAAAAGTTTTAACACATTTTTTTTTTCTTTTATTAATGGAAAAGGTAGATTTGGCGTATTTTGCGAGAGCACATATGACAAAAGGAAAAAAGAGGGAAAAAGCGCTTATTTTCAAATTTTTTTTCTTGTTACATTACAAAAAAAGTAGGAATTGAAAAGAGAAAATGAAGATCGATTTTGTTCTTTACTTAAGACGTCACGTACAAGATTTTTCCTTTTGATGTTACTTTATCGTTATAAAAAAGTAATATCGTACCATCTGCTACTGTCTCGATTTTAAAAAGAAAAAAAAATTATGCAGAGGACGTTATAAATAAGAGGATATAAATTTTTATTTTAATACAGTTCAGATATTGTATAATTAACATTTGAACTCTCTTATTATACTACGATTAAGTTGTAAAATAGGAACGGATGTAAAATTCTGTTTATACGAAAAGCAATAGATGATTTATTGGACTTTGAAAACACATGTTTTTTTTGTGATAATAACCGGCTGTTTATTACATTTCTTTTGTTTTTCATCTAGTAAATGGAAACGAGAATGTAAAACAGAGATCAGATCAACTATAAAGGAGAGAAATAACCTAATTTTATTATTTATTCGTTCCTAATATATGTTAAAATTGGATAAGTAGCCATTGAAGAAAATATTTTCTTTTTTCAACCAATAGAGCCATTCTCATACATAATCAGCCCATATTATAGTTTCATTTATCAACTTAACAATCCTCCTCCGCATCTTTTCATTTAGTGAATAATGGTATGAATCACCATCTATCTCATGATAGAAACCTACATTCATCTTATCAGTACAGTTAAACATTCTACATATATATAACATGTTAATTTTTAACGTTTACCTCATGTTTCATTCTAGACTTATTAGTTAGATAAAATTCGATGTCAAAAAGAAAAATCCATCAACTTCAAACCGGAACAGTTATCAATACGACTAAGCAAACAAGCAAATAACTGGTTACATAAAAATGTCATCTTTATTTAGAAAATGTCTACCGTGTCGTCGTAAATCTGGAAAAGCAAATATCGGTGATAATGTAGAAAATAATAATAATAATCAAATATATCGAAAGGAATCTTATGAACCCGTACAAAAGAGTGTATTATATACCACAAATCAAAAAACACCTTTAACAAATAGAGCGAGAGGTATTGAAATAATTAATATGGATACAACAAGTGAGACAAACATAGTGAAAACTGATAACAAATGAAATTTTTACTCCTTTTCATAATGACAAGATTAGAATAATATGGAAATCGTATATAAACATTAAACAACTGACAATTGTCTATTAAACAAAACGTTTACATTATTATCGTAATATGCAGTATTTTTCGATATATAAAAAATATTAGTTTTGTTACTGTTGTTATAAACATTAATTTTTTTTTTGTTGTTTCTACTAAAACGCAGAGTTTCTTGAATCCTTTCAAGAAAAATTTTTTACTCTATACATAGTTTGATTCTATTTACTATTATTTTTCAATTCAAGTTCAAACGATCAAAATTTTCTTCTCAAACATAACATTCAAGATAAATCACACAATTATATCTTTGTGATTAATATAATTTGAGAGGAATATATTTCATACACTTACGGTTCTATATCGACACGGATCTTGAAATAACATTTTTGCAATTAATTTTTTCAGATGCGTCACTGTTGCATTACTCGAACATATAATATATTTTCGTGGTAAAGACTAAAATAATAAATGATTATTTAACAGAAATCAATTGAATAAAAATTGAAAAAACTTACATCTAATTGTTTATTTTTTGCATCAAGACAAATAGCTACTTGATCATCATAAATATGTAAATCAGAATTGGCAGGTACAACTAATTGTTGTTGTTCTTCTTCACATTTTTTTTCTTGTAATTTTTCTAAATTTTAAAAGACATAATAAATCATGTTTCAATTTTGATCATGATAAATAATTCTTACCAACTAATGATTGAGGAAATGGTAGATCCCTTTCTTTATAAAATGCAATTTGACGTTCAATTTCTTCTAGAAAAAATAAATAAACTTAACATTTAATACAACTAAAATATATTCATCACCATTTTACCTTGTTCGAGGCGTGGAACAAGTTTATACGCTATAGATTGTAATGTTCGATCGAATACAATTACTCTCCATGGATTCACATGATCAATTACCGTTCCACATCTTGGACAGGTAGTATTGTCTTCTTCGTCATTGTCGAGATAAGATGCAATGCATGTTTTGCAAAATGTATGTAAACATTCTGGAATAGTAGCAGCATCGATCAAATAACCGTTACATAACATACATGATACATAAACATTGATATCTTTATAACGAAGTTTTTTTTCTCGCATCTGAAAACTTCAAGAAAATATAGTATATAAAATAACTAAAAAGTAATCGATACCTTTAGCTGAAAATCATTTCATTCACTTATCAGAAACGTTCTTCTTTAATTTTAGCCAAAAAAATAATTTTATATGATGGAAACAATTTTCTCACAAATACTCGAGCAAAATCACTCTCATTCTCAAAATATATGACATTTTCACAAAAATTGTAAAACATGTAAAGTGACAACATAAAAAATGTTTTATTTGATAACTATCCTGACAACAACGTAAAACAACGCTAATAACAATAATTTAACAAAGAAACAAAAGTAATGAAGCGGGATAAAATGAACATTTGAGAGAGAGTAGGAATTAGTTTTTATTCTTCATAATGATTAAAACTTTTCTTCATTTATTTTGTATATTTTCCCCAAATATGAAGCATAAAAACACTTGCTATGAATATTAAACTCATAACCAACACTGGAACAGGACCAACTTTAAGTCCTATACAACAACAATTAAGTGTGAGTAATACGTAGATTCGTATTTTGGAGATTACAAACCAGGTGAATCTTCAGTATAAAATCGCCATACACCAGCTCCGCTGTTTCCAGCACCTGGACGACTTCTTGTACTAACTGTCGTTGTTTTTCGTTGACGAACTCCAGGACCACCAGATGCACGAGGACCAGCTGATTTCGAACCAGAATCACCTTTACCCACCTATAAAGAACGAAAATATTTATTAATTCAACGTCTGATGAAACCATTCATAATTACGGTTGTTGAACTTGACGGAGCAGGCATATTTAATTCAGTTTACAAAACTTGAAAACAAAGCGATACAAGACAATCAAACTTGGCAAATGATGTCTATAAAGCCAAGTAGATCTGAAATTCAGCAGATGACCTTCAAGATAAATATCTGTGCGCACTTATTACATATGAAAAGTCAGTCCACATACACAAACTAGAACTTAAGGAACCGCAGTTCCCTTGACTTTATATAGTCTCGGATCATACAAAACAATTATGTGTACGCAAAATATGGAATGGTTGACAGATATTCCATGGACAAGCCAATCATGAGCGAAAGATAAGCATTAATGCATCTATGCGGAAAATGTATAAAAAGACAACTAAGACAAAGTCAGATATCATGCTTAAATATGTGGAATATATGAAAATCAAATAGAATAATAATAAAAGGTAAATTTATTAGAGGACGCCACTTTACAGTGTAACGTAAACTCGAAACGAAAAGTTTCTTAGAAACAAGACGTTTTGCTTTGAAAATTGTTCGAGTCAAGTAATGATGAAACTGCACTGAAATAGGTAATGAACTATCGAGCATCTACAGGGACCAGTCGATAATGCTCATGAAAATCAGCTTGAGAGTGTGTAGGATCCTTTTTGTATAGAATCAGATTATCGCAAGTTCTGATACCGATCGCGGTTAGACTATAAGAATACCACAATATGTAATTAGCGAGTGTAGTTGTCGGCGAGTGTTAACAGCTCTTAATTTTTTCTAAAGAGAATTTCATTTAAAATCAAACAAAAACAAATTTACAGAAAAACTATATACATAAAAGTATATTTCTTCTTCTTATTATCGTTTAATCTATTGCATCGCAGGTCCCGGCAATTTTGCATCAAGTTGGGCTCCACTAGCAGAATAACCTACAAATGGAAGAAAGAAAATTAAGAATGTAAAAGAATCAAATCTTCGTTTTCTTACCTGTACCACCTTGTAATAAGATAATATCTCTTTCTGTCAAACGAGACCCATTTATTGGATCAAGCATATCTTTTTTGATTAGTTTATTAATACAGTCCATTGTAACTACGCTGCCCGATGTTCGTAGAACAGCACATGGTACCGAATTACCTAACACATCTCCAGTTACTGCACAAACATACCGATCTCGGTAGGCAACCAATGATTTTTTACTTGGATCAACGTCGTTGGCCAATTTTAGTTTGACTGGTATTAAATCTTTCATTGCAATGGGTTTACCGGACATTGGACAGTATACTTTATTATCGGGTTTTTTTAATTGTTCCGTTTTCGCTGCTGGTGTCAGTGATGGTACCCAATAACTTGGTAACTGTCTGGCTTGATTTCCTTCCATATTACTCAGTGTTTTACTTGATGTTGAACTTCTACTGGATGACGTTGGTGCTGACATGACGGATGATGGAGTAGATGTTGATGATGATACTTTTTGTTCCATTAATGCTTTAATTGATTGATTTACAGAGTATGTCGATTCTCTTTCCAAAAATTTATTTAATTTTATCTGGTAAAGATCGGCATTTTGTTCATCAATATCTTGTTGTTGCTTATCTAATTGTTTTTGATATTCTTTTAATTTTCGAGCATTCAACGTTTTCTGATGAACAATATACTCTAATATTGCTTCTTTATCATATAAATAACCATCTTGTGTGATAACAGGATCTCGACATGGTTGCAATGTTAAATTACAACAATCAAATTCTTTAATGGCGTCTTTACTTAAACGCAATTGTAATGTACCATAACCACTAAACGAAGAATCTTTCTTCTTCTCATGATACGTATACACAGTGTTAGCAGTGGCATTTTTCGAATGACGAGTCATTTTCTACAATATAAATAATGAATGCATAATTTATTTCCTCAACTACGACGAGATACACTCATAAAAAAATCTCAACATTCTCATATTGATAAGTATCACGAGCTCGATATACTGCAGAATGCATTAAAGAAATGTTAAATCTGATAGCTATGGCTCAAAAAGATGATACGTCCTGATATCACACGAAAACATAACGAATAAAATGAGTATTCATCACGAGCAAACGTAATTTTTTTCCTCCTTCTAAGCGTTTCCATCATCGGTACCAGTGCAAACAAATAAAGCTATCCATGTTTATCTTTCAGATATATTGTTTTTTAATTTAAAATATTTGGCTAATTACAACAGAAAAAAACTATCAACGTAAAAATATACATGTAAGCAGGTAACAAAAATATTTACTCTAGTTCTTTCAAAGGACTAGCTACTAAAATCCGTCCAGTCGTTGGACTAAGAGCGTTATTCGTAAAAACTCTTCCTTGTTTTTTTGTTGGTGATGCCGGTATAGTACTATTATTAGTATGTTTGTACGTTGAACTTGATAGTATATCAAGCGGGACTTTTGTCCCATTATTTGATACTGACTTTTGCTGTTGCATACTATGAATCAAATTAATCAATTCACTTGATGCATCTGATTTTCGTGGTGATTTTTTTGGCTTTGATACACGTTTTGCTTTTGCCACTACGGGTTGTTGAGCAATGGGTAATGGTTGTGTTTGATTTAGTTGCGATGTTGTAGTCAATGGTGTTAATTTGCGTTTTGATTTCGTTAAGCGTTTTTCGACTACTGGATTCCAATCGCCATCATCAGTATCGTTTGTAGTGATCGGTTTATGGAAGGTAGAAGTAGTTCCGTTCAATGTAGATTTATTTAACGGTGGACGTCCACGTGATCGTTTTAACATTGTTTCTGAAGAGATCATTTTTGTTGATTCAGTTTCAATTACTTCAGCATCTTCATGCCGTTGTTGTTCATCATCAGCGTCAAGTAAATTGATTAAATTATATTTTCGTTTTCTTGATGCTGCTGCTGTCGTAGTTTGTAATAATTTTGTTGAATTTGTAGATGGAAAATAGGGGGGTATTGTCGAAGAATTAAGAAATAAACTATTTGGATCTTGATCAGGCGCTATAGCCAACGTAATATTGCTATTATTTAATTTATCTTTTGAATCACCCACGTATAGAAAGAAATCATCTTAAAAAAAATAAACTCTGTTTTACATAAGCTCTATTCTTTGATATTTTTAAATGTTGGACCATAACTATTAAGTCATATCTATACAAACGTACCATTTTCCTCTTCGAAAGCAAATGAACCAGAATCGTTTCTCGTTTCACGGTCTGAATCTTTTCTAGCATCAAATAGGTCACCTGTATAGGAAAGAAAATAATAAATATTTTTTACTAATCCCATTTCTTTCGCATACTTTCTGTAAATCGAACGGATTGTGTGTTGACTTCTTGTTCTCTGTTTGGATGATTATTATTGTTTCGATCTTGGGAAACGCAATGACTAGCACTATTTGGAAATTTCGATGATATCATAATGAAATGTAAGATTTCTTCCTGTTGATGAAAAATAAGAGAAACGATAGCAAGTGTGAGAAATGTCGAAGATGGAGGAAAACAAACCATGATTAATTTGTCAATAACTTGTTGTGTTAAACGTAGACGATATTTTCCATTTTCAGACATTAATAATTTTTCATTACATTCATTTACAAGTACGAAACCATTTCGAACTTGTAAACGGGTACGATATTGTTCAAGAGATTCACATTTTGAATATTGACCATTCACAAAAAGAATCGAAGATTTAATGGTCAATAAATCGTTCTAAACGAATAATACTTTGTTCACCATTTTTTTCTGAATAAGATTGGTTGAAATAGTGAAAATAGAATCTACTCCATAACATCACTTCCACTGGTAACATCTACATTTCCATCAATCAAAAACCTTCTTTTTCCCTTCTTACTTTTGTTTGTTCGGAGATACTCATAAATGGTAATGATAAACAAATAACAGTTGAAATTGCACAATTTAATGCCGCTTTTAACGATAAAACAGCGGCAACATTCCAGCCTATAAATATGATACTATGACTGGGATAAAGTTGTTGTACCTTTATAAAAAGAATATCAAAAGTAGTTCTCTAATTAACAATACTTTTGTCCTTTACCTCAGAAAACTTTTTCACAAGATCTATGTACGTTGTTTGAATGATTTGTTCATATTTTTCAGGTGATTCATTTTGTCTTTTCATATTGATAAATGGAAGTAAGATGGTTTTTGACACTTGAGATAGATTTTTTTGCCAAAAATGAATTCGTTTCATGTGGCCTGGGTAATTAAGACCAGGTGACAGAATACAAACAATAGGCAATGTTAAAGAAGGCTACAAAAAGAAAAATAGATAACATAGATCATATAATTCACTTTATTCTTTCAAACGTTTCTCACCAATTTCAGACTATAGGCAAAATTTTCTGTCAGATCGCGAGGTTTCTGTATTATTTGATTGTAAACATAGGTGTACAAGCTTGTTGGCGACCATGTTTCTTTTCGGGTGAAGTATGAACGAATAAACGTTTGCTAAAAAGCATAGAGTAGTTTAAATAAACTATCATTTTTCAACAGATGTGAAAGGTTTGCTTCGACCACTTCAATCATGATAATCTATTTGCCTACTAACCTCAGAATATAAAATTTGAAATAAATCGGCATATACTGGAATCAATGTTCGATCAAATTTGTCACAAATATATTCATGAAGCCAATGAATCAATCTTTCATTCTAAATCATGAGATAACAAGTTATCTCTGGTTTACTGTCAAAGTATTGTGTTCATTACTCACTTTTGGACATTTGACAATAGCTGATACTAGTTTTGATGCTAGACGATGAGTAGTCAAACGCCAATAAACAGCTTCATACAAATTCTAAAAAGAATACTTTTCATACACTTCAGAACTTTATTTTTCTATTGGATGAATACCGCTTCACAACATAATCGAGCAATTTTTGCTTCATTTAGTATATCATAAATATCTTTGATTAATGCTGATTGATCTTTGCTTAAATTTAACCTAGAACAAAAATAGAGATATTCAAGAAATGATTCTTTTCCTTCTTATTGCAAAGTCTTCCGTATAGAAAAAAATGTATTAGGACGGTATTTGCACAGGACGGTATTTTATGAAGAACAAAGGATATATGTCTGTATATGTAGAAGAAAAATTGACTACACACGGAGTGATATTTTCATTTGCCACATCGCCCTCATCACTTGAATTTGGTACGGTTCGACATCGAATCGTTTCCGGGATTGTTATGTTAACTGAAGGAGGCCAATTGATTTTATCTTCTAAGCCAGTATCTTCAATTTCAATGTACATCTGTTCACATTCGCTGGTCGTTGAAAATCTATAAAAACGATTTTTATTCATACAAAAATATTTGTCTATTCTATTTAAGTTTACTCACGTTTTCGTATTTTCATCACCAATATTCTCAAATAAAGTTACACGAGGTAACGCATTCGATAATTGTGGATCGTCTAGCCAAGATCGTGAATAACTGTGTTCTGGTCGAATGTCTTTAACAATAAAAGAGAATTGTAAGCCAAACAAGGATATTCAATACTGTTAATTTTCAACTTTTTTCTACTAATTGTGTAACGAAATACTGTTTCACTGCCAGATTTTACTTTAACAAACTTGTGACAGACATCTGCGCTTAGGTTATTTAAAACGAACTCCATTTCTTACCATTATTTGGCTGTAACTGACAAAATGGAGATTGTGCTAAACATAAGTCATATAAATTATTGGAAGAGGACGACATAAGATGTCTAAAAGGCATATCTTTACTGTAATCAATCTACAATAATAAATAAGTTTGTATAAAGAAATTATGCATGTATATCCATTTTTTTCATCCGCTGTTTTCATTACCCAGTTTTCTACGTAATAGGTTTCACATACTAACTGAGCCCATTGGATTTCTTTTCCTCTAACTATATTCATCCGATAGCCATCAGAGATGTTATCTTTAGCATTCTTTGAAGTAGGGACGCAACACAAAAAAATATTAATAATTAAACTGCAACCGTCAAGCAGCTGGAGACTTGTACAGTTTAATTATCCAGTCTATAGTCTCACACTGCAACACAACGTGAGAGTGATAATACAGCACAAGTACCAGTAGAAAAACGAGTACTGAGTGAGCTCTCTATTTTACAGGTAGACCGAAACCGATGCCTCATCTATTCTAACCCTTTTCATTTGTTCGTTCTATTCATCCCTTTTCAGGCTGTTACACTTAATATCGTGAAACATAAAGGCTGAGATAATCTAGCACTAGTTTCTCGGTCAAGAAACAATAATAGCAGATGTTAGACGCATGACGATAGAATAACGAAATCTTTTGATTTTTTCATAGTATAATATAACGACTTTATCTCTAGCGTTTGCTGTTTGCAACAAAACTGCAGGCATTACTTCCATTTAAATTTCGTAAAACTAAGCCTCCATTTATTCCATTTGGCACATAATTTTGGAAAGTTCAAAAGATTATAACTCAGAAAGAGGAAAAAATCAATTTTGATCAATCTGCAGTTCTATAATATCATTTGTCTGCTAAACAGGGAAAGCTTTATTGGTATCTTATATAAAACACAAAACCAGAGGACGCAATGAAAAGGCATCTTATAATACTGTATTCAGTTTAATAAAAGAAAAAAATTCATGTTTACTTTTGATTGGTTATGTTTTCTCTCCGAGGTTAATCTACCAGTAAAGATCAACTTTCATTATTGGAGGATACAGCAATAGAAAACTATTCTATATTTCTCTTTGTATCTCTATAATCACTGAGAATCTGCTTTAATATAAATGAAAAATGGTGTAGAATAATTTGTTGAGCTAAATCGCCTTCTTCTATACAGTATCCCATTCTAATACAATACACTTTTTGTAAATTACCGGGTGACGAAAGGTCATCAAAGGTTTAGCATCAGTAAAATGATGGATGCCGTTAAGAACAGACATACTTAAATAGTAGATATAAATAAAATAAACAATCCGACATGTCTGAGTGTCGGGAGTTGTAGAAGTTGAGATATAAAGAAAGGACTTAAATTTTTGCTATGATTTTTTGTCACATCTTGTCTATAGTTTTCATGCTTATTCAGGCTGATTGAATAATAGAATATGAGGAAACAGTAACACTGCACCACAATACAATATACTTTCGCGGAAAAAATCTAAACCAACTTCCCAAACGTATCTAATAACATTTTTACCAAGAAACAAAAATATGTTCATATTTTAGTAGGTTTATAATATGGCATTAAATCGGCTTTCGATCGACTCAAACATTAGATACAGTTTTTTCTTATTCAGAAATAAAATATATTTCTTATTAGTGTCCTTAGTTTCGACACAAGTAGACTTTAAATTTATGGACATAGGAGACAGATTATTATCTTGCATATTTTCGACTACGCTTAAATTACTGCACAATCCAAAAGAAAAAAAGAACGATGTCGACTAGATATACCTTTTACAGCTATTCTTTCGAAAAACTTCTAAGTTGTCTTAAAAATGATTTAATGTAAGATTTTTGTTCTAGATACTTTAACGTAAAATGGATAACGACGCATACTTCTATGCAAATCAACCTCTGGTGATTGACAATGGCTCGGGAATGTGTAAAGCGGGTTTTGCCGGTGATCCAATACCAAAAATCTATTTTCCAAATTGGTAAGATTTTTCTAAGACTTGAACTAATTTGTTAAGATGGCAATTGTCATTTATTCTTCATAGCGTTGGAAGACCTAAACATGTTCGTGCAATGGCTGGTGGACTGGAAGGAGATTGTTTTATCGGACCAAAAGTCGAGGTATCCATATAATTTCTTCCACCTTCAATTATATTTGTAAGCTTTCGATTGCTTATAATCTGTTGATCTATTAAGGACTACCGTGGACTATTGCAAATCTCATATCCAATTGAACATGGAATCGTTCGAGATTGGAATGACATGGAACGAATTTGGGCGTATCTCTACTCGAAAGATCAATTAAACTCAGCTTCAGACGAAGTAAGAGTAAAATGAAGTCTGCATTGGCTACCGGTTTTGTCTTTTTTTGTGTAGTTTATCACTTATCTTTTACATATTTTCTTATTTTAGCATCCTGTTTTATTAACTGAACCACCGCTAAATCCGCATAGAAACCGTGAACGAGCTGCTGAAATATTTTTTGAAACATTCAATGTACCCGCACTGTTTGTGTCGATGCAAGCAATTTTGAGTTTGTATGTTTGTCTTTTCCTCATTGTTTATTAATTATATTATTTTATTTCCTTTATATTAGATACGCTAGTGGACGAACCACCGGTGTGGTTCTTGACTCTGGAGATGGTGTTACACATGCTGTGCCAATTTACGAGGGTATGTAGAAACCTGTTTCTCCGACAAGCTTAATCAATTTAATAGAACTTTTTGAATATTCTTTTTCAGGCTTTGCTATGCCTCATAGCATATTACGTAATGATGTTGCTGGTCGAGAGGTTACACGTTATTTCAAACTTTTGTTAAGAAAAGAAGGCCATACATTTAAAACAACAGCTGAATTTGAAATTGTTAAAAATATGAAAGAGGTATGTTTTATTCCTCATATTTAGCACATTCTTAAAATGAGAGGATTTTTAGAGAGCCTGTTTACTGTCACCCAGTGCTCAAAAGGACGATACAGCACAAGCAGATAAATCGCAATTTATTTTGCCAGATGGAACATCAATTGAGGTTTGTTAAATTCATCACCCTAGGAAGAAATTTTACAATAAATTTCTTGTTTTTGCAGCTCGGTTCTAGTCGGTATCGTGCCCCAGAAGTGTTGTTCAGTCCAGAATTGATTGGTGAAGAATGTGAAGGAGTTCACGAAATATTATCAGGATCTATTCAACGTTCAGATATGGATTTACGACGTATACTCTATCAAAATATTGTGCTTTCTGGTGGTTCAACATTATTTCGAGGTATATATTTTTGAAACGTCTGATATGTATTGTATTGTATTCTATTATTTTCAAAGGCTTTGGTGATCGATTACTGTGTGAACTGAGACGTATTGCACCAAAAGAAATTAAAATAAAAATTTCGGCCCCACGTGAAAGATTATGTTCAACGTGGATTGGGTATGTAACTAAAACAGATTTAAAAGATAAAATAAATTACAATGGTTCTTTACATTTATTTTCAGAGGATCTATACTAGCATCGCTGGATACATTTAAAAAAATTTGCATAAAAAAACGAGAATACGATAACGAAGGCGCAAGAGTGATTTATCGAAAAACATTTTAACCATTCTATGATAATTTAGAGTTGATTTTGGTATTCTCTTTGTGTCGTTTGGAATAAGAGATAGAACATTCTAACAACAGAATAAGACAAAAGGACCAAATCAGTTGTCTCAGATTTTCTTGTACTCTAGTCGTTCTAATGGGAAGAATTTATTACTGTTGCATTCTTCACAATGAAAAAAAGAAATCTCATTTCCATGGAATAATTTTCATGTAACTTTTTTGCTTGTTTTTTTTTATGTGAGTATGACTACTTTAGGTTTATTGATTGTTATCTTTTTTCTTTTCTCTTCATTTTTATTCTCGGGACTGGCTCTTTTTTTTGTCAGACGCTCTTTCAAGATTTCGAACAAGAAAACTTCGATCTTTTTTCTCGGCTATAGTTATAATTTATTTTTATTTGTTGATCAAATTCTATTTTCATACGTGCAATGCAAGATAACAATCGTTTGTTCTGCTCAAATCGGTAATTCTTCTACTTTTTTTACGATTAAGAGTAATTTTTATCCAGATAAAAATCGACAGGTGATCAGTTCTCATTTTAGTCACTTTATATATGTGTAATATGTAATGGTAGCAAAGAAAATTTGTTATATTTTATAAATTTTTGCTTGTTATTTTCTATACAGTTTTTTCGAGTTGGTTCTCTAGTTTTTTATTTTTATTGTTTTTGTTATGTATTTTTAGTTTTGGTTTTGTTATAAAATTATATTTTTAAAAAAAAAGTTAAAACAAAACGACTATGAGCTAATTAACTCTCTTGAAAAACTTTATTTCTTACCTAGCTTCACTGGACAAAATTTGGATCGTTACTAGAGTGATAAAGAAATTCAAATGTGCTCCTCAGATCGATACTTTTAGTGTTTGTAGGCGTACTCGTTTTTGCTATAAATGGATATTTTCATGTGAGTTTATTGTGTAATCGTGGATTCATTTTCTGATGTTTTCTGAGTATTGTCGAATAGTTATAGATAAAAAATGATTGACTAAATAAATGTTGTCTGGCGATTCAAACAATGGTGAATGCAAAAATGACCCAACGCCGTCGACAGTTTGAAAATAAACGGTCTTCAAGTCATCAAGAGAATACAGCAAATGGTGAAAAAATTGCAGCAGCCGTTGCTCGAAGTACACGTCGACGTACAACACCACATTCAGGGCATAGATCACGTTTCGATTATTTACTAAAATTTTTTACAAAAAACAAATTATTAGTTTCTATTTCATCTTACATTCCAATTATTTTTATATTTTTAATTTGTTTATTGGTGGTTTATTTTGTTGTTATTTTATTTATTAATAGTCAAAAATATGAGTACACAAACGTTCCATTAAAATTACCAAAATTAGTTAATATCAATGATACAGCTCCGGAAAATAATCCGGAGCGATTTTGGGGAACATACAGGTTTGTTGAATCAAACTAAAATCTAATTCTAGTTTATTAATAGTAACTTTTGTTCTAGATCGAATTTGTACTTTGGTATTAAACATCGTAGTTCTCAAAGTTTAGGTGGTGGTCTCATGTGGTTTGATTATGAAAAAATTCAACAATCAAATGATCAGTTTTTGAGGTAGATAAATGTTTAACTAAATACAGTGGCGTAAACGGGGATCAGACATTAGAGTGTGTGTAAAATTGAATGTATCTCCAAAGTAGTGCAAATAAAATAAATTGAATAAAAATAGTTCATGGAATAGAATCTGTGAGAAGATACGGTGAATAAGCTAATGTTTTAATAATCTTTTGCTAAAAAAACAACAAAATTTTCAATTATTCGAGGTGTGCGCAATCTCTCGGCTTTTTGCAACTCTGTCCAACTAACATTATTTTCAACTACGATATGTTTTAAGACATTGGTGCGATCATAATGATCGTCTTCCATCCTACGGCTGGACTTATCATGATGGCGAAATGTTTGGTATTGAACAGATTCAGGATGATAATTTACATTTACAAGTAGAATGGGTAAAACGTTTGGGTGGTCAACATGGGGGTGATTGGACAACTCGAATAAATGTAACACCGCAGGTATTTAGTTTTATACATCGTTATTTAATCTAACGGAAATTTTGTTGCACATACCTTGATCTATGGTGTCACTTATTTTTAGTTAAACAAAACAAAACCGGTGTCGTTATTTTTCTATTTTCATCATGACCTACCATGGATGGATGAAATTATTACATCAAAAAAGTCTGACAATGAACAATATCGTTTGACAACTGTACGTGGTCAAACAAACGAACTTGATGCATTCACAATTAAATTTAAAATTCCTTCTGGAGCACACTCTCAAATTCCAATAATACGTTCGTTAACCGAGCGTTTACCCCTTCATAATGTACATCAAACAATTTTACGAAGACTAGTACCCTATGATACTGCATCTGCATCTAACTCAAGAAAACAACAACAACAACAAGATCGTTATTTTGTTTTACAAGACCAAGAAATTAAATATTATGAGCATAATTTTTTTATTTTACAATTAACATTGCCACAGCCGGTTGTACAACCATTTACATTTGATATTATTTATGAATCAGATTCAGTAAATCGTCAAAATGAATTAAGTGGAGTACATTTCAATGAGCTAATAACACAACTTCAAAAACAATTTGATGAACGTTTTGAATCGATATTTCAATTGAAGACAAAACAAAATATGGAAATAAAAAAAATTAATTTTGCACGATCGACATTGAGTAATCTACTAGGTGGTATCGCTTATTTTACGGGTAAGAAAGATTTCGGCATGTTTCTTTAGTTAACCAAAGATGAGAACAAAGGATGTAGCGGTTACAAAAAAACTAGAAAACAATGAAACATTGATATTTTTATATCAATGTTAGATGTCTAGCTATCAAAATAGAGTAAAAATACAAAAATTTTTGTTTCATAGGTCAATCACTCGTTGCACATCCAAACCAAAAGACTCCTGATGATTATTGGCTCACCAATTTATATACTGCCGTACCATCACGTTCATTTTTTCCACGTGGTTTTTTATGGGATGAAGGTTTTCATAATCTATTGATTGCACGATGGAATAAAAATATTACTTATGATATTCTATCTCATTGGCTTGATTTGTTGAATGATAATGGATGGATACCTCGAGTAGGTTAAAATATGTGCAATTTAACAGATAAATATTGTTTTCGTTTTCTTTCATAGGAAATGATATTGGGTCTTGAAGCTCGTGCACGTGTTCCTCAAGAATTTATAATTCAATATTCGACAAATGCAAATCCACCGACATTTTTTCTTACAGTTGATTCTTTGTTAAAAACAAATCTCAATTTCAATAATAACAATGATGCAAATAAACTTCAAACATTCATTAAACGTTTAGAAACATGGTATAAGTGGTATAATCGTACACAAATCGGTCAATCACCATTTACTTATCGATGGCGTGGACGCAATTCATCATCTATATACGAATTAAATCCAAAAACTTTAACCAGCGGTCTCGATGATTATCCACGTTCATCGCATCCAACAGATGATGAAAGACATTTAGATTTACGATGTTGGATGATGTTGGCATCAAATGTTATTGGAAAATTATATCAAAAATTAAATGGTAAAAATAATGAAAATAATGTTTATATCGATTATGCACACTTATTAGCCGATAATGAACGTCTCAATCATCAACATTGGTCTGAAACAGATGGAATGTATGCCGATTATGGTTTACATACAGATCATGTTCATTTACAACGAGTAAATATTCCAAGTAAACAACAACAACAACAACAACAACAGCAACAAACACACATGATTAGACAAGTAACAAATCAATCCGATTTAACTTATAAATTCGTGAAACATTTTGGTTACGTATCTTTATTTCCATTAATGACAAAAATTTTAAAACCAAACTCATTGAAATTAGACAAATTATTAACAGATTTAACGAATCCAACGTTATTATGGACATCATTTGGGTAAGTGTCCAACGTTTCTGTTCCAAATTTATTATCAGAAAAATCTTGTATCTGAAGTACTTTTTCACACGCTGTGATATATTCTTATTTGTCATGATAAATATAGTTTAGCAACTTGAATCTGGACAAACATCATATACTGCACTATTACTACAAAGTTGTACGTTTATATATTTTCTTCATCCGGTTATTTTCTTTTAAGTTTAAGATCATTATCCCAAACAAGTGCGTTATATAATACAAGAAATACTGAACACGATCCACCATATTGGCGAGGCGCAATATGGATTAATATGAATTATATGGTATTAAACGCATTGAATTATTATTCTAAAACACCTGGACCTTATCAAGAGAAAGCTAAAACTGTTTATCAACAATTAAGAACAAATTTACTCAACAATATGTATCGAGTTTACGAGAAAACTGGTTTTGTATGGGAACAATATAACGATAAAACTGGTAATGGTCAGGGTACTCATCCGTTTACCGGCTGGTCATCATTAATCGTATTGATAATGGCTGAATTATATGATGGTTAAATTATTTTATTGACATTTTAGTGTTGATTACGCTGTTTTTGGTACCGTAGTTTTTGTATTCAGTATGTTAGGTATCCATTATACACAATACTGTGGATGATTAAGACAAATATTTTTAGATGTTTTAAAGCTTAGACTTCTATCTTAACGTGATTATATTATTTTTCTCACCTCAAAGTCACTTTATTCTCTGAAACTAGCTAGTCTTTAGGTCTCATAGATAATATGTTAACTTGCATTTTTATTAGAGAGAAAAATATTCAGTTAATAGACAGATTAAAAGGATACTAAATTTAGTCGAAGTGAGCATAAACTGAGTGAGTAATACTACTCACATAAATACTACTCCTAGTAGATACAATTATCATCCAACACTTATTGTGCCAAATATCTTTGATGGTTTGTTTTTTCTTAAATTTTATATTCTCGTTTAAAAACATCTCTTGTAAAACTCTTAGACTTGATTAGTAGGTTATTGAGCATTTCGGTCATATTTTATGAATGGCTTTATTTGTCACGGCTCAAATCTTTTTGTTGTTATGTCAAATGTGATACTGTTTTGCTTGTTGCTGGTTTTTTTGGTTGTGCACGACTGCATTGTTAGTTTTGTTTTGCAATATTTTTATACTTGTTTTCTGTTTTTTTTGTTGGAGTATGTTGTTGTAGGTTTTTTGTGAAAAAAATTCATCATCCGATGAAATATCAAACAATGTGTTCATCTTTCTGTCGTTGATCTGACATCGATCCTACTGGGGAAATGTTTTAGGTTTATAATAGAGATTGGAATGAGAATTCCCAAGTAAGAAGCTGCGTCAAGCAGCTAAAATCAAACTCAAATACACTGCACTTGGAGGGAGTCTTATCAATCTCTCTCATTTGCCTTTCTGTCAAAGAGCACTATCAGATTTGTTATACACAAACTAACTCGAGAAAAAAGCTCTCAGAATGAAAGAAGTCGTACATACTTTAACAATAAAAAAGCGATAATCATTTTAGTCTAAAACAAAAAAAACAAATACCTTATACTTCTCTTTTTCATATATTTAAGATGGCTAAAGAAAATATTTGTACAAAAACATGTGAGATGCAGTGCTTGAAGTCCTGTTGCGATGTATGGTTGGAGAGAAATCCTATAAGATAAATTCTGGTATGTTTAGTCTGCTTCGTTAATCGATTTAAAAATTTACTATTTTTTTCTCAAATCCATTAATTCATTGATTCATAATTGTTCATAAACTATTAGTTTATTGCACGAAACACGACATGGCTTAGTGGTTATGGTGTTGGTCACGTGCATCAAACGTATTGTGTTCGAACCTCGGGGTCACCAGGTCATGTAATAGCCTCGGAAAAGTTACTTATGTCTTAGTGTCGCGGATCACTCGTCCGATAGCATAATCACTATGTTGTGACGTATAATACAGCTCGATGACTAGTTTGTGTAGCTCTCTAGTACATGGTTAGTGATCGTATATGAGGAGCTTAAGTAATTGGGCAAAAGAACTCTGCATCATGTTAGCCTTCTGGCCAGAGCTACGGCTGATGACTGGTAACGATATGGATGACCATATCAGAAGCTAACTGCCATGAGGCAGCATCCTACACTGATAATGGTAGCTGCAAGGCGGAATATTCTTCTTATTGCACGATTGTATCAGATAGGATCCTGTCGCTATAATAGCATATCGCTCCTCTGTCGTTCTTCGCACAAATCTTAGTGAAACTGATTATTATTTTTAATTTTATCGATATCTATTTACTGAAGTCTAACTTAATTATTATTGTTGGTATTGCTATTATTGTACAATATAATATTGTATGTAGTTTTTGTTATTAAAATATAATGTTTATCTATTCTTCTATTCCAGTTTTTCATGGATATTTTCATATTATGTTTCCCTTTAAAAAAAACTGCATTTTTCTTTAGAATGATGCGGGCTTAACATTGTTTTTCTATATAGCATTAAATATGTTTCTACTTTGCCAATATTTAAATAGGAACAATAAATTATTTATATTTTAAAAAAAAATCATCATGTCATTGATCTTCTTACCATGAAGACGGGCTGTCACTACATAATCGACTAACTAAATAAGTACTTCTTCTTTTCTTATCCTCTTCGTCTTGCATAGATAAATTAAAAGATTTCTATTTTATTTGTCTGCAAGAAAAACAGGAAGAAAATTAGATAGATATGCCTATTTACAGCTTTAACTTCGTTTTTACTTAACGTAACATCTCGTATATGGTAATGTACTTGATAATAACCAAATAAAAGTAGGTCAATAATTTTTTTTATTTTAATTTTTTAATAAACTATTAATTATGTTGAACGAAGTGAAGGATATCACAGCTACGCTTGTATCATAATTTTGTGTTCAATGACATATTTGTTGGATTTAGATGATAAGACAGATATTACTTAGACATGTTCGGAGAAAATATATTTTATTTAGTTGGTATTAAATAAAAATGACCAATCGAAATTATTTTTAACGATCTTATAATGTGTGCTAATTTAAACATTGATTCAAATAATTACGATGTTTTCGTTAAAAGGAAAATTGTTTTATTAATAACTTAGGTGGATTTCAAAATAGTTCAATAGTAGAAGAAAGAAAAATAATTTGTCTATCCATAATATTAATTATAAACTCATTTTACAATGTTATTAGATAGTTTAAATCATTGTTAGGTGATGAACCATCTATTGTGGATGATTTTTATTCAAAAATGGATTCTATATCTTACAAAGTAGAAAAAGCATTTACATTCACCCCATACTTATATTTAAATTGAGATTGCAAATTTCATAAGGATTTTACTCGAATCATCGAGAGAATGAAACTAAGAAGTGAACACTAAAATATTTAGCGTAGTGGGCGAGGATCTTGCTTGGTACAAAACTATGTTTTGTACGGTGATACGGTCTTCAATTGTTCGATAGTATTAATTTCTTTTCTTTTGATATATATTATAGCCTTTTAATAATAAACATATTTCAAGTATAATTTAGCTTTTTTCCTTGCTAGAAGAAATATTTCCATTGAGTTGATCTATCTTATCTTCGAACAGCGTGGTTTGACATTTAATCATGTGCTTTAATAGTATGTTGTTCGAACCTAGGCATCGTCAAGTCGTATTATAACCTTGGACAAGTAACTCATGTCTACGTGTCTAGGATCGTCCGTCCGATAGCATACTTTCTGCTTAGTGATGTATCTTAAATAACATAGTTTCTCCAGCTTGCTAGATGACTAATGCAATATGTTAGAAGTCAAAAATTTGGACGAAAGAACTGTACATCAGACTAGTTTTCTGTCCAGAGCTAAGATTGATGATTAACAACCATCGTCGAACAATGTTGACTGCAGAAAGGAGATTGGGCTACGCGAAAATTATAATTCTCTCAGCGGCTCGAGGCCGTCCTATATCGATAGTGGTAGCCATACCTTCCATCTTCTCTTATAGTTCAAACATCATAATTCTGTCCAGATATGAGCATGTGGTATAAATCGTGTCATCTATTAATGTTATCAGGATTTATTGAGAATTTTTTTTCTGTTCTCTCTTTGCTTTTGAATATTTCTCTGAGAATATCATTTCTGGATGAAAATGTGTCACACAATCGTAACGTGAATAACGATTAAATTAGCAAGAGCCGAACGAAAGAAGCTTCAGTTTGTCGCTCATTTATTTCCCACGGACCAATACACTCGGAGCGTTAGGGCACAAATGAATCACACTTTGCCTTCCATAACTTTCTATTTTGAGCATCTTTTGTAATGTGTTATAATGAGTTAAATGCCAGTGATCTCTCTTATGTTGTCAAACCATGTTTTTCTCGGTTTGCCTACTAGTCTTTTGCCTTCATATCTGTCTGTTAAAATTTGTTCTGGCCATCTTCTGTCATTCATTCGGCTGACATGTCCAGACCATCCTGGTTGTCTTTGATTTATTACATCAACTATATCACTTCTAATGATATCCTTCGTTTTATTTCGTTATTGTTACTATGTTGTTGCCAACGAATGCCCATAAACCAACTGTCATATTTCATCTCAAAAGCTCTTAAGTTTCTAGAATCTTCAGACTTTAAATTCCATATGGCACCATATAACAATGTTGAGAAAACACGTACTTTCAAAGCTTACAGTTTGGTGTCCAATAAGATAGATTTATTTTTCCATAATGTTTTAAGTCTGCCATAAATTGCTGTTGCTAGGTTTATTCTATTTATTATTTCAAATGAACAATCATTGTTTGTAGAATAGTTTTTTCCTGTTATCGTGTAGCCATAGTTTAGCAACAATCCAATGCTTTGAAAGAACTCTATAGGGGAATACATCTACTACTGACACTATTTTACGTGTCACTTATTTGGTGGTTTTATATATTAGTTATTCATTTGATTGTTTCTTGTTTTTTCTAATGATTCAGTTTGCTTTATCAACGTCTGATCGCTATTTTCTGATTAATTTATGTTTTTTATTTTTATTTATTCCCTTCTAGCTTTCTTTTCAACATAAACTCACACCTGTTATTGGCTTTTTCATTTCATGGTAATGTGAATGTTTTATATACAGATGTGCAATGTTAAACATTTGGTCACTTCCTTTTTTCAAAGTAAGTGTTATGAACAGTGGTGATGAACGTAGTGTTTTTTCTCCTATTCTTTGACAACTTGCAATCGCTGTGAAGATTGTTTAATGTTTGCTTGGCTAAATTCGCACAGTGTTTTTTCTTAAAGATCTCTCTTCTATTTAATATAGAACGTGTTCCACTGAGGAAAAAGTGATGGTGAAAATAAAGTTCTATAGTTCTTTGTAATGAATTAAAAATAGAATGTATACACCATTGATGTTTTATTTAGCTTAGTTTTGAAGAATGGTTTTATCAACTCGTACATGTGTATTTATAACTACTGTGACTATATCATTTCTATTAATATCATTATTTATTTATACTCACAACGACTATCAACAAGAATACAAACTAATTACACAGATTCTTCTCTCAAATGGAACAAAAATATTTGTTAACAGTGATAAATCAAATGAACAATCCAAACAACAACTTGCTCAAGATTGGCATGATAAAATAAAAGATAAACTACACGATAGTACAAACTTTGGCTTTATTCATGCATTTCTAGCATCGTTATCTGTTATCATGGTAAGCGAATTAGGTGATAAAACATTCTTTATTGCTGCCATAATGGCCATGAGACATGCACGTTTAGTTATCTATAGTGGTGCCATGGGAGCTCTAGTATTCATGACCATTTTATCGGCATTATTAGGAAATATTGTGTCTAAATTTATAGCACGAATCTATACATATTACATATCAAGTATCTTATTTATGTGCTTTGGTATTAAAATGGTAAGAGATGGTTACCTAATGTCATCAGACGAAGGAACACAAGAATATGAAGAAGTACAACACGATATTGAAAAAGCAGAAGCCACCATTGATCTGGAATTAGGTGGTTTGACGTTAATAAGTAATGGAACTTCCTCACAACAACGATCAGTATCGAAACAAATACTTATAACTGCATTTATTCGGCGTTATATTTCTCCGATCTTCGTGCAAGCATTTATAATGACATTTCTAGCTGTAAGTCTACAGAATTTAGCAATTTATCACCCAAATATAGAAGTTCACTGTATTTTTGGTTTGAATTCCAATATTTATTCTTAAAATGTCTAAACTTAGAAAAAGTCACTCAGGAACCATTTTTAAGGCATCAATCTTCTTCCTGAACGAAAAACATTTTTTCTCTTGAGCAGAGACATATACATTTATTTTTCTGTTTAGGAGTGGGGTGATCGATCTCAAATAACAACAATTGTGTTAGCAACCAGTAAAAATTTATTTGGCGTTATTATCGGTGGAACTCTGGGTCACGGTCTTTGTACAGGAATTGCTGTTTTAGGAGGTCGATTTATAGCTCAACAGATATCGCCAAAAACTGTGACACTAGTCGGTGGCGTTGTTTTTCTATGTTTTGCGCTCTCGGCTATTTTTATCCGTCCCGATAAGTAATTAACTATTATTAATCTTTATCATTTTTGTTGTGGTAAATTCAACTTATGTCTACTATGCAGACAATATATGACCATATTCTAGAAACACTCTGATAAGAGCTTATTCGTATTCTCGACAGTATTGAACATTCAGTAAATTCTTACTTTTGGACTTTTATAATGTTTCCGAATGTCTGGTGAAACACGATGAGAAGTTCAAGAACTAATTTACAAACTTTGTTTTTTTTTCACGCTTTAATTAGACTATGCCAAATGTTTATTTTGTTTTCCTAAAACACGTTAATAGATAGAGAAAATTTACGTTAGTTTTACTTAAATAATTTAAGGGGTATCGAATATCATATATCAGAGAACACTTAGTGCTAATGATTCGCATTCAAAAACGCCTTTCATTCTTTCGTATATCAACGAATACTTTCAAAAAATTGAATTTTTTTGCCATGAAACTGATTATATATTTCTACCCTACTGTATACGTAGATTATTAAAATAATGAAAAAACTTCAATTTCGCGTCTTGGTATGAAGATGCATGAATTCAAAATGTTGTATACATGAAACGTTATTTCGAGAATGCTTATTGTTCTTTCATTCAAATATCACATGGCAACTTTTTTTATTATAAATTTTGTAATGTCTACATTGTTTTGCACATGTATTGTCCATTTCTTCCCAAAATACATCATCTTGTTTGCGACAAAGTCTTTTTTACTGCTATCTTTTGATTGATTTGACATTGTTCTTTTCTTTGTATTTTCGATTCGTTGAAATTCACCATCAGAAATATCGCTTTCTCGATTGTCAAATTCTTCCGTAGCATTATTTACATCATCATCATTATTTTCAAATGATCAATATCATCCAGTAATCCTGCATAATCTAATAAAATATCATCAAATTTTGTATTTTTTGTTAATTTTTCAATATAATCTTTGATATTAATACATTAGGATCGTGTTGACATACCACTACGGTATTGTTTAAAATACATTTAATTTTAAATAATATTAATATTTTATTAGATTATGCAAGACAACTGGATCACATTGATATTGATCATTTGAAAATAATAATGATGATGATGTAAATAATGCTACGGAAGAATTTGACAATCGAGAAAGCGATATTTCTGATGGTGAATTTCAACGAATCGAAAATACAAAGAAAAGAACAATGTCAAATCAATCAAAAGATAGCAGTAAAAAAGACTTTGTCGCAAACAAGATGATGTATTTTGGGAAGAAATGGACAATACATGTGCAAAACAATGTAGACATTACAAAATTTATAATAAAAAAAGTTGCCATGTGATATTTGAATGAAAGAACAATAAGCATTCTCGAAATAACGTTTCATGTATACAACATTTTGAATTCATGCATCTTCATCCCAAGACGCGAAATTGAAATTTTTTCATTATTTTAATAATCTACGTATACAATAGGATAGAAATATATAATCAGTTTCATGGCAAAAAAATTCAATTATTTTTAAAGTATTCTTCGCCGATAATATAATGATCAACTGGACTGATTTGTACAATACAAATGTCTTTCTGTTTTAGGATCGTTTACTCTGTTGTAGTCGTTCGTGCAACGATATAGCAAAAGATAGTTCACATAAAAATAGTGCTCGAATACGAAGTGGTTTTGAAAACTTTGCGGTAAATTGTACGAGTGAAATACAGCAATTGCTGCCAAAAGTTGAAACAAAGCTTAGTGATCAATTGAGAAGCTATAAAAGTTGATAAAAATGACGACTTTTCGTTAATCTGTCTGATTACCTTTTTCTTTCTACATACTTGTGCGGAACACTACACTGCTGTTTTATTTGTTAAATTAGTTATTTTTTATAGCAGATAAAATCTCAGGAGCATCTAATTGTTCAAAAGAATTGTTAAAATTTTTTTCTATTTTATCTTAATAAGAAACCAATTAAAAAAATCGGTGCTATCTAGAAGCACAGCACAAATAAAAAATGAAAATCTAGCTTTTATATTTTAGTAAAAGAATATGAATCAGACCACTTTTAAGTTTGTAGTTGAACTGTAAATAAATAAGACGAAAAGTCTGATTATATCGGAGCGTCATAATGAATGAGCCTCTCAGTATTTTCTACTTTTCTCGTGTTTCTTTAGGACACTATGGTTACTGTTTTTTTAAAAGATGTGCCGCGAAATACTCTACAGAACCCTACCTAAACTTCAATTTCAGAACTTCGATCAAGGAAACAATGCAAATTATACGAAAAGCGAAAAAAATGAAAACTTTGTAAATTTGGTATTTTTTTCGGCTGAACTCTATTATTCTTCTATTATTTCCGTAAAAAGGTGTAGAAAAAAAATAAGAAAACGCAGTTCTTTTGTACTTTTGAATGTGCTCGCTTTAGAGCAGATGGTGTGCTGGAGAGCGAAGTTTCAAAAATACATCAAAAATTGAGAATTTTCCCGTTTCCACCAGTGTACCCAAGCAAGAGATGGAAAGCATGATCGAAGTTTTGATTTTGTAGTTAAGTAGGGAAGAGCAATCATTTTTGATCAAAACAAAACAAGCCCGATCGAAAAAGCTTTTGTTTTGATGGAGTTATGCGACTTTTACTGAAAGCATCACTAAACTTAGAATTTAAAAAATTAATGAAAAAATGCGTGACAACCGACAGAAAAATTATTATTTCTCCATGGGTTTCGGTTTGAAAAAATTTAAAGTGTAGTTAAAAGCTAGAGCAAAGTCAGGGCTACCTGGGTTCGTAATCGTCCTATATTTCCTATATTTATGAAAGTGGTCCTATATTGTCCTATATTTCAGGTATTTGTCCTATATTTCCTATATTTGAGGGTAAAAGTGAGGGTTATGCTGAAATGAGTTGTATTTGATCATGAAAAGACACATGCGCTTTCCTCATACATTGCCACTCGTTTCCGTAAAGAACACGTAACTCATTGTACGTATTATTTCTTGACTGTTGTATTTGTATGACTAAAGGACTCTTTTGGGAAGAGAATGATGAGTATAGAACCGCTACAAAGTACATAATAAGATTTTAACTAAATCTTTCACATATCATCATCAGGAAAATGAACATAGGAAGAAAAGATAACTAATTATATAGTCTGTAAGCGTGAGTATAAGACAAAGAAATTAAAGAAGCAATTTTGCCAGTAGGAACAACGTGCCAGTAAAAGAATCTATTGAGATTGCACTAGATATGTTATATAAGCCAAAGAAAATAGCTGATATACCCTTCAGTCGACAACAAATGAAAAGACTGGTAGAATTAGCCGTTTGTGATGTACTATTTAGATTTATGAGTAATTATTACGTGCAATCTGATGGAGTAGCAATGGGTTTACCACTTGCACCGATACTTACAGACCTATTTATGTCAAAACTCGAAACTAAGTTAAACAGATTTTCTACCAATAAACCATTACTATGGCTTCAATACGTGGATGATATATTTCGCATATTCACAACAAAACAGAATATTAACCATTTTTTTTCCTTTGTGTGTTTTTTGTGTGAAGTAAACTTCATTGTATCTACATTTTCACCGATTTGAACACATATTCATATTCAATTCAGTCGATGATCTGCACAGAGATGACCTCAATGATACTCTAGTGTGTTTTCACCATACTAAACGGTGTTGGTTTAGTGAAAAGAGACGTCCTATATTTGCCCTATATTATTAGAGAAGTCCTATATAAATTCTTTTTTCAAATCCTATATTTTCGTATATTCTCAGGAAGGGCCGGTACGAACCCAGAGGGCTACATAATGGCTGATTCAGATTTTCTTACTTTCAAAACGTTAACACAAGAAATCGTTTTTGAGTTTACAAAGTTTTCATTTGTTTTCGCCTTTCGTATAATTTGCGTAGTTTTCTTGATTGAAGTTGTGAAATTGAAGTTTAGGTAGGGTTCTGTAGAGTATTTCGCGGTACATCTTTTAAAAAAACAGTAACCATAGTGTCCAAAAGAAACACGAGAAAAATAGAAAATACTGAGAGGCTCATTCATTATGACGCATCCAATATAATTTAATTAACTAAGAAGCGGTCTAGTTTAATTCCGATTCTACGTACTTGTTAAGACTAGGTTACCCTTTATAATTTTTCCTTTCAGGTGCACGACGCGTAAATCTATGAAAGTGATATCGTTATCATATATAAAAAGAAGATATTGTTTTGCTTATAACAAGATTTTCAAACAGATTTTCTGATAGGTCACGTAACAATCATTCGGTGAATCACTTTGGAAATTTTTGAACGTTGTGATTTCCATCAGTGGAAGAATTAACTTTCTAACAGATATTTTGTTTAACGTTACCAACATCAACAAATTATGATTTACACTCAACAGATGTTCGTCAATTTATTTTAATTATAACAAGATTTTTTATCATAGGGTAAGTTCTAGCATTTGGTTCACAAACGATTAGCTTTGCAGGAAAAATGGTAGAGTAAGCCACTCAGCATAGAAGATTATTTTGTCATTTTTTCTATATTTGAATCCAACCCTAGTGAAACTTTTTGTACCCAAGATCTTGAAAAAATACCAAGAAGTAAAGATCTTGGATTCTTAAATCTTTCACTCAAGATCTTGGAAACAGAAATTTCAAGATATCGAGTGTATCCACTCAAGATGTTACAGGATAATACGATTGAATCTTATGCCCAAGATCTTGGAAATTCTTAACTCATCATTTTGTTTTACACTCTTGTGTAAATTATTACACTTACGTAGAAAATTTTCTTTACATTTTGTTTTCATTTATGACAGTCATAGCCATCAGATATACGACCATATAAAACCATAGGTTCTTAAACAACTATGTTCAAGAAGGAAAAATATCCGCACTTATATTTACACAAAAGTGTGAAACAAAACGATGAGTCAAGACCCTCCAAGATCTTGGTACAAGCAGGGGCGCCCCGATAAGGGGGGAAGAGAAGGGATCCCTGCTGAGGAGGGCCCCTGCTTTTTGAAAAAATTTACTCCGAAATCAGGATTTTCTTACTCCGAAAATTAGGTCTTTGACTTAGCTAGGGATTTACTCTCTTTTCAAAAGTAAGATATTTACTTCTATTTTCGGAGTAAGACATAGGCTTCCATTTTTAGAGTAAAGCATTTGTTTTTTCTCTTTCTGTGTTGATAGAAAATAAAATGCCTGCCATGTAGGATAAACTAAGTTTTGAGCCCGGGAAAAATAGAGAATCGATCCCGGTTGCTTTAATTAACAAAAAAATGATAGAAATGAGCCCAGTTCAAAAAACAAAACTTTATCTTCATAAAAGAGAGAAATGACCCCGATAATTTAGATTTGTTAAGAAAATAAAAAAATAATCACTTTTCAGAGCATTCTTTTAAAATCCACCTTAGAAGCGCGTATATATAATCGTGATGATAAATAATCACGACTAATATTTTTTTTTCAATAACAATTTTTTACAAATCATAATAACTTCAAAACAAAAAAAAATCACGCAATTTAATAAGGGACACGAAATTAAATGAGCTCGGAAAGAAGGGATATTTGAGCTCGGTGTACTTAATTGGCTTTAAAATGAGAGAAATGAGCTCGGTTGTAATAGAATTATATTTTTTTATATAAATGAGAGTTTTGAGCTCGAAATATATTTAAACTCTGAAAAGATCGGTAGATTTTATTTTTGTCGGTAAAAAGAGAGAAATGAGCTCGGTAATTAATTTATGAAAATTAATTAATGATTTTATCAGTAGTAAAGTATATTTAATAAGAGAAAAATAGTTCAAGAACAAAATAAGTGCTAGATTACAATAGTTTTTCACTAATATTCAGTCTTTTGTTAAAGCTAATTTAACTTTCTTTGGACGACCCTTTCCCCTTCTTATCCCAAGTGGCTGTGGAACTTTACGATGATCCCATTTTCTACAACATACTGTTCCATTTTCCATTATCAAGTCTTTGCTTTAATTTGTATAAATTAATGAGCTTTTTTTCATCAGATACAAATCCATGAGCTTTTGATACTCAAATGGCTATATAAGTCTGCATGCATGTCCCAGCAGTACATTCTCAATTAAATCTGCTCTTT